>JAJMDM010000012.1:0-49443 GCA_030573555.1 Hanseniaspora hatyaiensis (nom. inval.)
GCGCTAGTGGGATGCAGCTGATGGCATGGCAGCAAAGCAGCGCTAGTGGGATGCAGCTGATGGCATGGCAGCAAAGCAGCGCTAGTGGGATGCAGCTGATGGCATGGCAGCAAAGCAGCGCTAGTGGGATGCAGCTGATGGCATGGCAGCAAAGCAGCGCTAGTGGGATGCAGCTGATGGCATGGCAGCAAAGCAGCGCCAGTGGGATGCAGCTGTTGCTCTATGTTCAGCAGAAGCATCCGTGCCTTCAAACGCAGAGCGCAAGCTGCTTATTTCAGCTCTCTTTCGAGACCAACGGCACCTCGCCCGCCTAGTGCAGCTTTCGTTTACTCATTGGTGTCGGCATCTGTGTACATCTCAACATCAGTCGTCATTTCTCCCTCTGTGTGTTCATAGTCATCAGTCTCCTCAATATTCATTCTTGCGGCATCATCCTCGTCGTCTTCTTCCTCTTCGTCTTCATCGTCTTCTTCCTCGTCGTCGGCCTCATCTTTGTTCATCTTGTCCAGTCTGCTGATCACCAATGCACAAATATCAGTCCATTCTCTCATACCGCCCATGCCTATATCACCGCACACTAGCACTTTTTCAACTGGCTTCAAAATCTCAACAGTGGGAAATAGCTCACTTATTGACTGTAACTGAATCTTGGTTAGCGGGTGTATGTACATGAAAGTATTCATGGCAGGTGCCAAGTACAGCGGAGTTGAAGATATTGGCCATCCCCTTATAATATTTGTTAATAAATTATCAGAGATACCATTGCTTATTTTAGCCAAGGTGTTTGCACTCAAAGGAGCAACAACAAAAACATCAGCCCAACGTCTAAGCTCAACCTGCAATATCGGATCCCCAATTTTGTATGGTTGGTCTGACAAATAACCTAAATCATCATCAGTCCATATCTTCACATGCGGAGATATTTTGAGCCCTTTTACAAACTTCAAAGACGATTTTGTAAACACTATCTGCACCGAGCACTGATCAGCGCCGTAGTACTTCAAAAGCTTGTTGGCTATTAGCGGGATTTTGATGCTGGCAACAGATCCTGTTCCACCAAGCAAAATGTGGTATTTTCCATCATCCTGCTTGGGCAAAAATTCGGAAATTTGCTGCTTGGTGTGTTTGGACTCAACATCGTTTTTAGTTATTAGACTGTCAATAGTGACCAAATTTGAGCCGCTTCTCTTGTTACTAGCTACTTTTGGTGAAATGCTCTTGCTGCTGTCGCTTAGAACGGAAGCTTTTTCGTTTTGCTCGTCATCATCATCGTCGTCTACGAATCCACCAGGAATTTCAACTGATGATGCTCTGTTGTCTTGCACTGTGTCTACTTTGCCTGTGAGCTGAGCAACTATATCGTTTATTGACACAGATAAAAACGAACTGTTGTTATTGGATGAACTCATTGTCACTGCTGAAAGAGGTGCATCCGATGTACTTCCTCCTGAAGGGCTATAATGTCTCTTTTCCTTTGTCGGCAGAGTAATGCTTATTTTTCTATTTCCGTTCAATATTATGCTGTTGTTTCTTGATAGATTGCTAGTTTGAGTAGGTGTGTATGGGTCTGGGTTTCCATGCTCATAAGTTGTATCGTTTAGCCCTGGAATGCTGTTGACCCTAGGAGTCATTGAGCCTCTGTGCTGATGAGGCAGCCTTCTGAGAAGTAGTTTGTCTTCAAATTGAAACTGAATAGCACTGACTGGTGTTTTAAGCCCTGAATCAATGCTTGACGCGTCCCCATCGCTGTTGACTTGGAAAGTTCCTGCTCTTGATCTAACAGGTGTTACCCCATGGTTCAAAATGCCTGCCGGTGGCTTCTGGCCCATTGGCGTGGATGAGGTTAAAACGTTGATATTCAGCCCACTGTTCTGAAGCTTTACTGAAGATTCTCTTTTTAAGGTGCTGGTTGGATCAAGCGGATCTTTTCTTTCGTCAAAGCGTAGATTGTCTACTTTAGGTTCTACAGGAATGGTTTTCAATCGCTCTGTTGCTAAAGAACGGTATTTTTGTTTGTCATCAATGGAATCTGATCTATCACCGTAAAGATGCTTTTCTGAAGTTTTTCTGGCCATTGTGCTGTAAATGTTGTGGCCACTGGACCCCAGTTTGTTCAGAGGGGGTCTTGGAGTGGCATCTTGTGGTTGTAATTTCTCAGAGCCGTTCATTGCAAACTAAAATTTCCTTTCTATTATTAATGAAATATATATTTGTCTTTGGAAAAAAAAATCACTTGAGTAGATAACAAAACTGTTTCTGATCTGTGCAAGCCGTTTTGCTTTGGTTTTATTTGGCTGGGTATTTGGTGTTTGCTGCTACTGATGTAATGTACTGGGTGAGTCCAAGTGTGAAATTCGGGTTTTATATAGCTGTCAAGTACTCTCAGTCATTCAATTCTGACTTAAAACTTCCTGACTCGTAACATCCAAGAGGGCACACCATGTAAAAGTCAGCCCACCTCTGTCAAACCAAGCAACTCGTGATCATCAACTTCAACGCAACCTTCATAGATAACTTTAACAGCATTTTAAAATATTTAAAATAATTTGTCAGAAACTGTTGACTCTGAAATTTTTTTATTCCATGGTAAGAAGGGGAAAAAAGAAGAACTTACTTGTTTCCAGAGCGAGAAAGAAAAAAAAGAAAGAGACGGAGTCTGGACAGAGAACGGCAGGGCGGGTAAACTTTTCTTGGGGGGACGGCGGATGAGACGTTGGCACGTGCCGGGAGCTGGCCAGAATAGGCACGTGTTGGTTCTGTAAAAAAGTTTGCACGTGTCATCAAACTTTCTAAGAAGGCACGTGATAATTGTAAAAAAATCCAATAACACGTGCGACGGGAGCGGCGCAAAAAAGACTCAGCAAACCCCGCTTACCGTTTTGCAGCACGTGACCAGACACTTCAGCACGAAACCTTCAACGCCGTCCGCTCTTTGTTTGCTGTTCTTTCCGCAGGCTTCTCCATGGCAGTTCTCTTAGCCAGCACGCAGGGCGTCTCTCAGAAAGCATAAGACGCCAAAAAAACAACCAGCCATAACTGCCGAACAAGCATCCATCCACACTGCACCAAAGATGAACATTCGGAAAGATCTAATACAAGCCATCCAAATATGCTCAGTGTTCAGCGGGGCTTTTATGTTCTGGAACCTCCTTGGGCTGGTATGCAACACCCAATCGCCAATAACAGTGGTCATTTCAGGCTCGATGGAGCCGGCCTTTCAAAGAGGAGACATCCTGTTCTTGTACAACAGAAAGCACCATAACGAGAAAAACGGCCTAGAGGTCCAGAGCGTTGGGGATATCGTAGTGTACAACCTGGAGAACAGAGAAATCCCAATTGTCCACAGAGTAATCAACGAGTACCAAAGCACTCCTAAGAAGAAAGCCGCCAAGCCAAGACAGTATCTGCTGACCAAGGGTGACAACAACAACATCCACGACGTGAGCTTGTACGGGAGAGGGAAGAGATACCTGAACACCAGCAAGGACATCCTGGGAACTGTGAAGTTCTACATTCCACAGCTGGGGTACCTGACCATATGGATCAACGAGAACCCCAAATTCCAGAAGGTGTTCTACGTTGGCCTGATCCTGATGTCTCTGCTGGAGTAGGCCTTGTACTGGTGCCTCTGCTGGGGGAGACACATGTTGCCAGCCTGTGCTCTTGGCATGTCTGACTTTGCACGTGACAGACGGTTTGTTGCTCAGTTTTTATCTCCGAGTGTCCCCAGGCTTTTTTTACAGTTTTACACTGGCATTTTGTATATTTTTCACCTTTTTACTCATGTTTTTTTTTTTTTTTCTCCTAGAACCCTAACATATTTAAAATGTTTGTTATGCTGCAACGTCCTATCAAAGTGTTGATTTGCCACATAAATAACCAAGAACCAAGCACTATTAAACAGCAATTTTTAGCTTACTTGATTTGTTGCATTTCTTTTTTTTTCTGCACACTTATAGAACAAATGTCCCAGTCATTGAAGCCCTACCTAAACATAGTCGAAGCCTCTTTAGAAGCATGTATCAACCTGACTAATTTCCCGTCACAGGAGGTTGAAAGACACAACAGACCAGAAGTGGAAGTTGAAAAGTCTAAACAATCAGCCGAGCTGTTATACCAGCCTTTGCACATTGTAAGAAACGAACACGAAAAGGTTCTGATCGAGCCAAGTGTAAATTCTTTGAGAATGTCCATAAAGATCAAGCAAAGCGATGAAATCGAAAAAATCCTGGTCCACAAGTTCACCAATTTTTTGGAGCAAAGATCAAACGCATTTGAGATTTTGAGAAGAAAGCCTATCAGCGATGAATACAGCATTTCATTTTTGATCACCAACAAGCATACCGAAACAATGAAGTCCAAGGAGCTTGTCAAGTTCATCATTGAGTTCATGGAAGAGGTGGACAAGGAGATAAGTGAGATGAAGCTGTTTTTGAACGCAAGAGCAAGATTTGTTGCTGAGCAGTACCTGACTGAGTTCATCTACTGAGGCTTCTGTGTTGGCAAGGATGCGTGTCTTGCGTTTTGAGTGCTCTTTCTATAGCGCTGCCGCCACAGTGCCTGTCCAATAGAGCTGTCTTCTGTATGCCTTTTACTGCTGTTGCTGCTGCTGATGCCACATAGTGTACCGTTTATATATGCCCTTCCTCCTGTAAGAGCTGTTTCATCTGTTATATCCGATGTCACGTGTGTTGTTTATTGGTAGCGGTGCGTGTATCCAGCAACAGCAGGCGCTTTTTCCTAAACTGGAAAAAGCGGGTTTTTTGCTCTTTTAGGTAAAAAAAAAAATGTCCATGAAAACCAAAAGAAAAAAAAAAATGCCCAAAACAAATAAAAAAAATGCAAGAGAGCAATTTAAAAAAAAAAAAAAACTGAAAAAAAGCACAGCGTTGCTAGGAGCTGGCGTTAATGGGGGAAGAGTAATGAGGTGTATATTGCTAATCTCTGAGTGAGTATTATGACAAGTATGAGGTGGGGAAGTTACGATTGGCTGAAAAGCGGCATTGTTTCAAGAAACAGCTACCAAACCAAAAACATAAAAAGGAACAAGGGCCACCAACAGAAAAAACCCCAGCGAGCTGTCTTTTATAGCATATCAATTTGTTTTTTTTATTCTTTTAAACGCAGGCTGAAAAGTTTTAATTTTTCTTCAAAACCAAGCTGAAAAGTTTTAATTTCTCTTTTACATCCAGAGTTCTGTCTTCATTATATACAAGCCAGACACCAAGAAGCAAGCCTCCTGAAGCTCAAGCTGCATAACAAACCTGGCAACTTTGTTGTACCCTTTCACCCACTGTTGTTTTTTTTCTCTCTTATTGTAACTTTAATGCAACTTTTTACATAATAACCAAATAAACAAAATGTCTGAAATTGTTGACAATGAAAGCAAGCCGTTTGGCAATGAAAAAAAACCAGACCCTGAAAACAAGATAGAAAATACTGAAAACAACAACGCGAATATCAATGATCAGCAGCCTACAAATATAGACGTAGACTACACTCCTTTTTTAGCTTCTCCAAACGAGCATCAAGCACAAAAAGATACAATCAAAACAAATCTGCAGCAGACATCATCTTATGAAAAAGAGTCAGCTGTTCCAAATAAAAAAGAAGAGCAGCATGCTGCCAGCAATAGCAAGTCCTCAAACCTAATGGTCAATGAGACATCAGTAAAGTCCCCTTTAACTGAAAAACACCTGGTTCAAAACTCAAGATCTAACAGTCAAAAGGAAGGCTCAACACTAGGATTTAAAAGACCAAGAAAAAGTTCTTCCGATAGCCATTCCTCTAATAAGCCTGTTCTGGTTAAAAAAGAGTGTGACCACTGCAGAAGAAGGCAGACCCAGTGCGTTCAAGTACCGAATTTGAAAAACTGTGTTCAGTGTGAAAGCAAGGGTATTAAGTGTACCTACTCTGAAATTGCAGCTAACAAAACTAACTTTGATTTAGAGCAGATTAAAAAGAGAGTGGATGAAAATGTTAACGTGCATGACCTTTTAAAGAAAACAAAATTTGACAACAATAATAATAGCAATACAAACAACTTCCAACAATCACATCAGAAGCAAATGTTTTCACCAGTAAACTCCAATATGGATTTTAAAGCAGGAAATCCACTAGCCTTAGGTCTGGACCCTAATATGCTCGCTAATGCTCTAGGAAGTCCAAATGGTTTACTATCTCCTGAAATTTTGAACTCATTGGTCCCAATGAACATCAATAACAGTAATAATAACAGCAACAATATAGCGCTTGCATCTGCTCTGAACAATTTAACTAGCAAAGGCATGAATTCCAGCGGCAACACACCAGTGGCCAACAATAACATTCTTTCAGGCCTAATTAGCAATTTACTCATGAACAATGTAAATCTGCCTATGAAAAATAACAGCCAGCAGCAATCACCTTCTGCTATGAATTCAACTAACGACATGAACTTTTCTTACATTCCAAAGCATTTGAGTAATAACAATAACATAAGAAATGCATCAAATGCAGATAGCGTTAATCAGCTCTTGTCAAACTTTAATCAAAATAATAACGGGATGTCGCCGTCAAAGCTTTATACGCAAATGAATGCATTAAATAAGCAAAATGTCCAAAGTCAAAATAATGCACACAATATTACTGGAAATAGCAGCAGTAATCTTCAAGCTTACGGGCAAACAAGTTCTAGTAGAGCATCTGCCGGACCACCGTCAAATGCTCCATCATACCCAAGATCATCATTTTATCTTGGTCCTACTTCTTTGATTGACTACAACTTGATAAATCATGTCAAAGTAAACAAAATAGACCAAATTCAAATCTCTTCTAGTTTAGCTCTGAGAAAAGTAGCTCCTAATGTTCAGTTTTTATTGAGAGACGACTTTAACGAGAAACTGTATCTAAAACAAGAACAGGAGCTGGATATAGTTGAAAAATTAATACATCCTTACGGTAAAACCCTTGTTGACATATTTTTCAAGGTTATTCATCCGCATTATCCGATTTTGCACGAAAAAGTGTTCATGGAGAAGTATTCAAGATCATATAAAGAATTGACTACTCCGTTGCTGGCCTCAATATACTGTCTTGCTTTAGACTGGTGGGAATTTCATCCTCAGTTAATTGGGTTCCCCAAACCTGATGTCAAAAGACAGCTAATGGATATTGCAATAAGATCATTTTTTGAAGTAGTGGAGAGACCGAAGCTGAGCATTGTACAAGCAGGTCTGCTTATTTTGAAATGTAGAAGCGAAACCTCGAATAATTGGGTAATCGCTTCGGAGGTTGTTGCTTTGGCTGAAGAGCTTGGCCTCGGTATAGATTGTCAAGATTGGAGGCTGCCTAAATGGGAGAGGGGGTTGAGAAGAAGATTGGCTTGGGCTGTATGGTCCATGGAAAAATGGACTTCTGCAAGCGAAGGAAGATTTTCACATTTGATTCTTGGTAGAAACTGGCTAGTCAAGATGCTGTCGGAAGAAGATTTTCCAAATGATATAGGAGCATACGGGATGAACTACACAAAGAAAAACAGTCACTCCAACACAACCAACAACAACAGCTTTATTGGAACACCAAACACAAACATAAGCAACAACACCCCAAACAATGTTTTAAATGGAGCTGGCTTGAATTCCAATGGGCAATCCATTCCTTTTGCTTCGATACTAGACTCGAATTTGTCTCAAGATGAAATTAAAGACAGAAAACAGCTGTTTCAAAATTATGTTTCTTTGTCAATTGTTTTAGGTGAAATCTTAGACACTTTTTACACTTTGGGAGCAATGTCAGTAACCAACAATATTGAATACGTTTTGAAGTTAGCTAAGCCCCTCCAATTAAAATTGAAAGAGTGGTACCAAAACTTGCCTCCAAAGTTGTCAATAAACTACCTAGAGCCAGGTAAATTCAATAGCAACGCCGCTTTAACTTTAGCGTACTTTGGAACAGAAATATGCCTGCATAGAAAGATATTGACTACATTAGATACAGATAAATCAGCAATGAATACCCCTGAGCTGAAAAAAGTGTGCAGAGAAGCTGCTAACTCTAGGGTTCTGGCTGCTATAGATTTTGTTGAAGATTTGAAACCTGAACATATCAACGGATTTTGGTATTCTTGTAGTTCAAATAACTTGTCTTTGATTGGCTCTTTTATTGCACTCTTGTATTGCACTAGTGAAAGCAGTGAGGAAAAGATCATTTTTAGAAATTATTTGAAAAGATACATTCACATTTTAAACACTTCATTGGCAAACTTCCAAAAAGCACAAACAGCTTTGGAGTTCTCTCAACTGCTTGATGAGCTTCTGATATAATTACAGGAACAATGTTTATATATACACATTTTTAAGTGTTAAACAAAAGTTTTGATTTCGCTTTGGTCTGAGTTGGCTGCTGCTGCGTAATTGCCAGACTCGCCATTGTTGACTCTGACGATAGGGGCATCATAATAATAAGTCTTCAGTTTTTTCTCTTTCTCTATCAGCTCCTTTATTTCCTGTGGAAGCTTTTCTCCAGATTTCATTTCAGATTTTGTCAGTGGAACGTATTCTTCACTAGTTTCTTTTTTGGCCTTGGAAATGTCTGTGTTCATATCAGCAATGAACTCCTTCCACAACTTGTCGTTTTCTTCATCATATAGTATTTTCTGTTTTTCTGTGATCAGATGACTGTTTTGTTCCTTTTCCATCTGGTTCTGTTTAAACTCAGCTATCTGTCTTTGCTTCTCCTTGGTTTTCTGTACAAACCCGTCCATCTGGAAAAACCATGTAAAAGGGTTTCTTCTTAGTTCTTTTTCTTCAAACAGATTGTCCAGGGATTTGAACTCTTTGTCCATATCGAGCGTGTCCCAGTAAGATGGACCGTACTTGCTTGCCTCTTTCATCAATTCATCGTACTTTTCCATTCTCATGTTATACCTATGATTTAGTTCCTTGTTGTCTTCCGTTATCACAGCAACAATCTGTAGCATAGCAGAGAATATCAGGAAGTTCCTGTACTTGGAACCAATCTCCTTTATTCTTGTGTGCAAACCAGTTCTGGCGGAATGCACTACTTTGGAGTAGTTTTTTGGTTGCTTGGAGGAACTGAAACGTTTAAAAACGGTGCTAAAAATGGACTGTCTAAACATGATGGTCGTTGGTTGTTCTAGTTACATAAGTTTGAAGACACAGATCCGCCGAAGAACTTGCTTTCCTACGGTGGCAGGCACTAAAATACGCTCTGCAAAACAGGAGCGTCCGTTTGGTAAAAAAATTTTGGTTGGCCACACGTGACAGGATTTTTTTTCTGGCATGCCATGTGACCATATCGCTCTAATGCACACGTGCCAAGCAGGTTTGTTTACACTAAGGCACGTGGAAATTTTTGTTAAAAATGTGATCTGCACGTGTGGTGTCACGTGTGCACATTGCTTTTTTTCGTTTTTCTTGCAGCGCGCTCTTTCCCAAATAGGAAGCTGAGTGCGAAGGCCTCCCAAACAAAAACATAAAAAAAAAAAAAGAAGCCTATTGAGAATAGCACGCACTGTTCAATATGCGCACTGAATATCTTAGGTTGGCAGGAACAGGTAGAGGCTTCTGATAGTGGATTGAGATGCTCTATGGGCCTGATTATTGGTTGATCATATGTTAGTGGGATTGTCATGGACTGGGTTTGGCAGTTTCATTTGTAGAAATTACATTGCAGAAACCAAAAAAAAAAAGAAAACAAAAAAGCTTCTAGCATCAGGAAACGCCAGCTTGTTTTACCGCTCTTGCACAGTTGAAATATATTCAGTACGATGAGCGCTCAAGTTGACATGGACAACGTTCCTTTTGAAAAGCAAAACAAGAAGAAGTGGATTCCACACCAGAACAGCAATCTTTCTACCACATCCCAACAAAACCTGGATATTGTTTATGAGACCCTTCTTTCCAACCTGATCAAGTTTGACAAGACAAAAGACTGGTCAATCATTAAAAACGATGTTTGCAAAACCGTTCAGCCTGAAACGCTGCTTCAGCCTTTCTCCATGTACGCCTACACAAACGACCACAAAAACTGGACTCAAACCATCATAAGATTGAACAGATTGATATCATGTTTAAGCCAATACGAAGCCAACTCTGAAGAAGACACTTTGATACAAGACTATGCCAACACGCTTATTGACAAGTTCATAACAACTGAAATGAAAGTTGTTTATAGAGCATTTAACAATTTAAGAGGATCCATTACCAATCCAATGTTGAAGCTTCTGCAAACTGTTGTAAAGTTCAACAGCGGTAAATACGTAGATTTGTTCATATCGTATTTTGATTTTTCTCTGCCAAGCATCACAAAAGTTTTAACTCCACACAAGAGCGAGCTTAATGCCAGTCAAGAATCTATAATGGATGATAAACAATACCAAAATTCTCTGAGATATAATTTCATTCAGTTTTTTGTTGATTTATTGAATTTCTCTCCTGCCATTTTAAGAAAAGACATACTTATAGAAAACAACAAAATCATGGTTGCTCTGTCTAAATACATCAGCAAAGTTGACAGTGACGCTTGTACATTGCTGCTGGTAAACACATTTATTGACAAAATCATAAAAGAAACAACTTTTAAAAAAGCTACAAAGTGTAAGATTTTCCATGAATTCTTGTTGACCAATATTTTAAAAAAATATCAAAACAAACAGACTGATTTAGATTGCAAAAAGAAAATATTAGAATTTTTCATAATGCTGTTTACAAATACTGAAATTGGTATGGTATTTGAAAATCCTAAGCCATGGAACAACATAGGAGTAAACGAAAATAAAAACTTGGTAACTGTTAATGGAAAAAAGTATAAGTTGAACAACAAGTATATTTTTAATACTATCGTCAAATTCAAGCCATGGGAAGATGACTTGCAACTTAATGCATTGATAAAAATTTTACATAACGTTCCTGAATTGGTGGCTCCATATGTCAACCAATTGAGTTTTATGAACGGCAACAATGAAGCTAAAATGACTTCTTTTTGGATTGGTCAAACTTTAACTTTAAATAGGATTATTAACTTGCCTATTCCCGAAATTGTTATTAAGCAAGAAGAAGATATTTTAGATACTAATGAGCTTGAAGAAGAAAATGATGAATCAGATGAGACAAACCAAGTCAATTATAGCATTCAAACTTTAATTGATATTATACTTCCTCCATCATTGACACCATCAAACTTAAAACACTACATTAACAGTGATTCAGAATTTGTAAAACACATAGGCTGTCAAATTATCAGCTCTGTTTTAAATAAATTAAACTTAGTGGTTGGTTTTATGAATGAGCAAAACAGTCACAATTTGGTTTTCTCTAATGACTTGGTTAATAAATTGCAAATTAAACTGCCAGAGATTCATGAATATTTGAAAAGCATTGATACCGTTTATAAGAAAAATGAGGAAAATTGTAATCTTTTATTGATTTCTGAATTGACAAATATTATGTCCTTATACACAAACCTGTTCATTAACATCAACAGTCAATTAAAGTTGAATAACGACAATATCTTCAACAAATTAATAGCCAAAGGAAGTTCTGTAAGCAGTGATAAACAAGACTTGACTTTAAATGGTTTAGAGCTTAATATTATTGACAAATACATGGAACTTCAAGAATTGAATGATTCTTATAAATGGTGGAACAAAAATAATTCTGATCTTTCGTTGTTCACCTCATTGTTAAAAATGGGTTATAAAGATCAATCTGGTTTTAAGTCCAAAATTAGCAAAATTTTGGGTAACTTAGTCAAAAATCATAAAATTTTCAACCAAAAAGATCTTTTGTCATCTCCTATAGTTGCTTTAATGGATTCTTTAAATCTGGTTTCAGCAGAAAAAAACTTTGTTAATGTTTGGAACATAATTGACCAAAGTATACAAAGAACTGTTACATCTCCTTACAAATATATTGACATGAGTATCAACTACAAATTTTGCTCTCCACTAATGTGCTGCATCATTGAGCAATTGCCATTTTTTGCCACTGAAAGCGGTATTGAAAAGAAATGGGTTTCTGCATATGCCTACAAAATGAACTTGATTGGTGACAAAGGATGTCTAGATTGTGTTGAAAAAGAAACCAGTACAGATAATTTCTTAGATGAATTTGCTTCAAGCTTCTCAGTTGATCAAGAAATCACAAACTTGAATGTTTTCTGCGAAATGATTTTCTCACTAGCAGACATCAAATTTATAAATCAGCAAGATTTAATTTTAAGTAAATTATCCAGTTACCTTCAAACTTGCGATGATGATTTAAAAGAAAAAATTGGAAAAAGTGCTTTATTTGATAAAATACTTTCAAATTCAAGTGAAACAACTGTTGTAAGCAAACTTTTAAAAGTTTTGAAAAAAAACAGTGTTGTATTAAACTCTTTCACAAAGCCTGAGGTATTTGAAAACTTGATCACTAAAATTGGAGGAGCTGATTACGAAACAAATTTCAACATATTAAATGCTTTAGAAAAAAATGCTCTTGTAGCTTTCATTGATCAAAAAGAAAAACTTAACTTAGATGAAAAATGTTCTTTGTTGATGTTTTTCAAAATGGTTGAGTATGATTTGATTTCAACTGCTGAATACGAAGACTATTTGTTTGATTTGCTAATTAAATGCGGTAAATTCATTCCAAAAAATTATCTTGAAAATTTGCTGGATATCAAAAACTTTGGATTGATTGTTTGTCAAAAAGATATTTTAATTGATTCTAAGCAGTTTTTACAACTTTTGTCTGAAAAATATCCTGAGAAGTCTTTGAGCTACTTTTTAAATGTTTTTAAGAAAAGCGAAGAGAAATCTAGTCCTGTTTTGATTTACTTTGCCTCTTTGCTCGGAAATTGGTTAGATGATGAAGTTATTAAAGTCTTAGAAGTAGATGCTTTAAGAATCGCTAGTGATGTTGAAACAAATCAAGACTTGTTACCTGATATTTTGTCATTTATTGCTGAAAATTTAGCAGATGAAGCCAGTTTAGCCAAAATTGTAAATCATTTAATAAATGACTCAAAGTACAAATTTTCTTCTTCAGTAATTAGTTTTATTAAAAAATTGATTTTTTTTAAAAAAATTGATTTTGCAGTTGTTCAGATTTGGTTTTATCAATGCTTTTTGTATATTAACAAAAAGTCGGCTATTATTGAACATAATGAAGCCAATAGTGAAGAATTTATGGATATCTTTAGTGAAATGTCCAAACTAATTAAGTTGGTTAACCCATGGGAGTATATTCCTAAAATTATATTAAACACAGGTATAGAGATTATTTTATCACAGGCTTGGTGTTTCCGGAGAGAAATTATTGAATTTATTATTAACTTGTGTCAACAAAGTTATGATGAAATGTTTGAAACTAAAAAACACATTCAAATAATATTTAATAATCCAGCAGTACCTTATACCAAGAGTGAAAGTTCTGTTGATAGCTTAAATTTGGTTAGCATAATGATTAATTCCTTATTTTACAAAAATTCCAAGGCTAACTCTGACATTAACATTTCTTTATTGCTTGCAGAAAATTATGACGGTACCACCAGTTTAAAAGATAGAATTTTTTACAACATAATGCAAACCATTGAATCGAATACATCAGTTTCTTGGACCCAAAGAATAGGATCATGGGATTTCATAGAGACATCAAACAATAGCACTGGTTTGCAAGATGATGCTGTAGTTGACGACTATGAGGAACTACTGTCTAATGACCAAGAAAAATTAATTGTAAAAGAAAAGGAATTATTAAGTGTCAACATTAACAAAACCATGGTTTTGAAAACTATCAATAATTATAGAAAAATTGAAGAAATCCGTGTTATATCAGAATGTTGTTATTTAGACAAGTGGGAAGAAATTTTGAAGCAAGACAGCTTGATACAAACCAATGTGAACAATTTAATATATGATAGTAGATTTATAATGCTGTTGATTTTGCAAAATAAAGAATTGGTTAACAACATTCAAATCAATGAAGATGAGCAAACTGAAGTAACAAGATTTAATTATAAATCTTTGGTAAAATCTGGATTGTTTTCGTTGATTATTGTTTCTTTATCATATGCTGGCGACGAGAACTCTATGATTGCTTTTGAAATTCTGAAGCATATGGTCAATACATTGCCAAAAACCGAAGAAGAAAACCAAAAGAATAAGACTGACCTAATGATTAAGATTTACCTGAAAAAAATCATGTTCTCCTTCCAAGAAAACAAAAAACTGTCTCCTGCTGATTTTGCTCCACCAATCTACTGGTACATTCTTTCTCAAATTTCCTTCATTGTTTTAGAGCCAAAGCATTTCCTTTATGAGCAAATTTACAAGTGGGTATTATCAAAGCCTAAATTGGTTAAATACGAAATACCTATTTTGAATATCTTTGTTAATTTCCAAGTAAAGAATCAAGACTTTGAAAACTTGACCAAGTGTTTGAACTGGTTGTTGAAAAACATTAATAACGGATTGAAAACTGTTGCTGATATCAACTACTTGAAATTGATTAAAATGTTTGAATTTATGTTAAACTTTGACAACAACTGCTATGCTAATAGATTGACCAAAATTTACTTGAACAGATTCATTGAAAAAGTCCAAACAATAATAACTGATTATAGTATTATTACAAGATACGGTATATTGAGCACTCTTGAAGCTAGAAAGTATGCTAACGATATGAGAATGGCTATGAAAAAGAACTTGAAAACCAATGTTGTTGAGTATAAGCAGTTCTTGTTAATTTTACAGGAAAACTTGACAATAAAAGAGCTTGTTTCCAGATTCACAGTTAGTCTAGTTTCTAATAAGAGACTAAATGATTGGACTGAAGAAGATGGCTTAAAAATGATTAAAAGAGTATGTAAATGATAGTATTTTATGCTGAATTATTTGCAAATACATATATGTATGTACCTTAAAACTGAATATAATAGTCAAAAAAGGTTACTGTTCGTTTTTTTTTTTGTTTTGTTTGTATTTCAATTAAGCCAAGAAGATTGCTCTTGCATATCTCTCCACAATTGATTGTCATCTAAATTGTTATCCAGAATTTCAAATATTTTATCCAAATCTTCAAACTCTTTTCCTGTTGTTAGCAACTTGTTAGTGTTGTCTTTGATGACATTTTCATGCTGAATATTATCCGCTCTTTTACTTAGAGGACTAGCAAATAATTCGACTTTGTCAGTATCCGGGTTTACTGGTGAATTGTATAAGAAATGCAAAGGTAAAGGAGTAGCTTTTTCAGATGACAAAGAGTTTGAAGTGTTTAACAAAGTTGAATGTACACTTCCCTCCTTTGTGCCAAAACCTTCACTTCCTGTTCTGACAACATCATTGGTGACTATATATTCATCACTTTTGGTCAATGCAACATTGTAACGAGAAGGAGAAAGCTTTTGGTTAACAAGTTTCTCATCAACCTCAAATTTGCCAATCAAATGCGTCATTTGATCTCTTAAATTCAAATCCTTCATCAGCCTCAGTAGCTGTTTTCTTCTTAATTTGGCAGGGTTATTTCCCTGATCTCTCATTTTCGTTAGCACTGTTAGTCCCTTCTCTAAAAATTCATTGATTTGTTCATGTAGCCCAAAAGTTGCATTCAGTAAGACTAGCGTTGATGCAGCTGTAAAAATATATTCTCTATCCATGTATCCAAAAATGGCTAATTGGCCTTGTTCATACATCGACCACAGTGATTGAATTGTGTTTATAGAACTCGTTAACGAAGAATTCAGCAAAAAAATTGTGTTTTCTGAGTAGTCATCCAGTCTGATAAATTCAGGTTTTGTTTGTCCTGAAGTCAACCAGTTTTTCAAAAACAAATGTGAAAAATGGTAGACCAGTCTTCTGACAGCTAAATTAATACCATTGAAGTATTCCGTGTAAATATTACATTTCAATCTTGTGATTTTGAAAGGATGTTTATCAAAATCAACTTGCAAAAAGTCAGGCAGACTATGCCTAAATTCAATCAATTCTCTTAGCAAACTTGTGACAGTTGGAGAAATGTCTTTTTTCAGCTTTCTGTTATAAAGCTTATTCAAAATTTTGGCACTAATTACTGTTGTGTTTATGCATGCTAGCAAGTAGTCAGCTTCTGGAAAAATGTAGTTCTCGCAGCCATCAGGAGGATTGCTCATGTCAAAGTCACTTGGTAACTGGCAAGATATAGAAACATCTTGAAAAGACAGTGGATGTCCGGCTTTTGAAGAAAGCATTCTTTCATAAATGTAGATAGTCCAAAATAGCCTACGATGGTGCTCAAGTTCAAATTTAGAAATAGTTCCCAGTTCAGCATCACAATGCCAACCCAAAATCAAGCAGGTTTTTAATGTCATCGAAAAGTACAGATATGAAGAAACAGTGTAATCAGCAACTTGCAAATAAAAAGCATAAAGCAAAAGAGTCTCTACAGATCCAGGTTTGGTAAAATTATCAATTTTGTTTCCTGAATAAAGGTATCCAAAAATAGCTGAGCTTTTTGTAAAGAAATCTTTTCCTGGTAACAGGCTGTTAGTGCTTTCTTCACTTTTATTGGAAGCTGCTTTATCCTGAGATTTTATCGATGTTCCCAGGTACATTTCACCAATGGCAAAAATAAGCATAATTTTGCAAAACCAAATTGTTTGTTGTATTTGATCCTCATGAACAACTTCGCCATTATAAATTTTCTTCAAATTGGCCTTTTCCAAGCCTTCGTTAAAAAAGTAAAAACACCCATCATTATATGTGATAAAGGTATCTATCAACAAAATAGCGTATGAGTAAGATGGTAAAGAAAAATTAAAAGAGTTGGCATCAGTTGACTCGTTAGACGACAGAATAATCTTGTATGCATTACCTTCCTCCTCCAAAATTTTGTCAACATTGTTATTAGTCCAGCTGATTTGAGACTTGTCAGAAGATATGTTGTTTGGAATTACAACGTTGTCAGCTGGTGAGTCTTTATTTAAAATGTAGTTTTTTTTGTTTAAATCGGTAATTTTTGTCGTTTTTTTATCCAAATTGAACTTAATCATTGTTTTGGTTTTTTCTATCAATGAATGAATTTCCATACAAAACAGAGTCATTGAAGAAGATCCTACAAAATATTTTTGACCTGTTTTGGAGCCAACTATACCACCGGAATTGTGTTTAGAAAAGTTTGACTCGGATTCATGGCTATTATTGTGTGTTGCATTATTTATATCGTCAAATGTTTTAGGGTGATTGCCAGTGGCTTCAAAATCACTCTTTTCATCTAAGTATGTTTTTTTCAAATGTGAGTTCTCAACACTGTACTTCACAAACTTCATATTGCTTGGATGAGTTTTTTCTCCAATGCTTTGACTATCTATGTCTGTGTTGAATGAGTAGTCATTGTTGCTGTCGTCCTTATGGGTATTGTTGTCGTCGTAATCTGAATCTTCATTGTCAGAGTTATAGATTTTGTTTTGATGAAAACAAGCCTTTTTCTCTTTCAATTTGTTATCTTTGATAATGTTTTTCAGCTTTGTTGTTTCTTTTTTCAATTGAGAGATTTCATTTTGTAAACTTTGCAAATATTTCAAAGACACATTAAGCTTTTTGTTAGGTGCTTGATATTCGCATGCAGCACCAGACTTCTCACAGTTAAAGCAAGTAGTTGAGTCTATATCGGCTTTTTTACAGTTTAAATGCTTTCCACGGCATCTAATACAAGCAATATTTTTCTCTTTCTTCTTAATACTGAGGCCTGCGTCGCTTGTCAAATCACTGCTTGCAGAAAGCTGGGAGATGCTGGGAGTAAATTGTGAGATACTGGGGTCATCTATGGGCTTTTTGGCTGCTTTCGTGCTCAGTGGCTTGTCGTTCCAGTTAATCAGCTTAAAATTGTTGCTGCTGCTTTTAGTGGGTTTTTTAATCTTTGGCTCTGAAGAAGTTTTGTTTTTCAAGATGTTGATGTCGTTGTTCACTAGGTTTAGCTTGATGTACGGCTCATTGGTCTTCAGCTTTTTGGGTCCCATGTTTTAGCGTTGAATAAGCTGCCTGGTGCACGTAGTGATGCCGTGCTTTCTTGCTGGAGATGCTGGCCGTGGTGCAATTAGTCGATGGTGCAGTGGAGTACGCCTTGGTTCTGCCGATGGGCTTATGGCTGTGAGTCAGGATATGCCTGGAAAGACTGCATGGCAGTGATTTCTGTCGAAAAAACGGATCTGCGGCGCAGAACCCCCCTGCAGACGCATGTTCTGCGTTGGGGACTAAAGCAAGCGTACGGTAGCGCGCAGCCGGAAGACCTTCCCGAAATAGGCAGTGCAAGCCGTGTTGTAGCACGTGCAATGCTGCTGTCTTTAGCACGTGTGTGGTCACGTTTTACGGTCTTGCCCAAAAAAATTTGCGCCTGCCACCCGTCTCAGCCAAACAGATTTTTACTTTTTGCTTTTCGTCTCCCGCGGTTTCCAAGAAAAATTTTCCCTCTGCGCCGCCTTGTTATTATTTATTTCAGTTCGCAGAGACTGCACTATTTATTTTTTTTTTTAATATTTTAAAACTGACTGAACAATAATTGAACAAGCTAGTTTGTATTCACAGTTCATGGTTTAATGATGGTAAATTAGCATTGGGATTGGTTGATGAAAGCTGTTTTTTTGATGAATATGAAGGACTTAGTACGGGGTTCTTGAAGATTGCCGCTTTTATTTTCGTTTAGGGATGTTGATTTACACTTTTTTCTTTATTATTCCTACTCTCGACTGCGTTTAAACTTTTTTCACAGGAATAATCAAAAGGAGAAACCCAGAGGATCATTACCAAAGCACACACGCTAGTTTTCTTTTCACCACACAACCAAATATACCACATAATGTCCACTGTCAGAAAAACCGTTGATTTAGCCAAAATCATCAACTCCTTGAAGCTAACTGGTGAATCCCAAGCCAGATTATTGCAATTCAAGAAGAGAAGCGACGACGCCAAGATTGCCTTCATTAAGGCCCAAGAAAAGGCCAGCTCCAAGATCGACTTTGAAGCCTACAAGTCTTTATTGTCTGGTTCCGCCAACAAAAATATTGTCACTGAACTGGAATCCTACTTAAACAACTTCAAGCCAAAGGAAGACGCCGCTGCCTTGAAGGAAAACTTAGAAAATTTAACCAAGTTCGAACAAGAAGCTTTAGAATCCGCCAAGCTAACCGAAAAGGCTGTTGGTGAAAAGTTGTTGTTGTTAAGAAACACCATTGCCAACATTGAAAGCGCCATCCCAGTTGAAGAAGTCCAAGTCCACAACGTCTTGAAGGCTGATCCTGACTTCGAATTATGGATGATGAGATTGAACGAAAACGGTGTTGTTACCAAGATTCCTGGTTACACCCAAAGATTCAAGAACTTGGATCCATTATCCTAATTTTAGCGTGATATTGTTTCAAGAAGTTCGTTGTTTTGGCCTATCCTTTTCTTTTGACAAGGGAGCCCTAGCAGCTAGCATATAGATGAATGTTAAATAAATAGTGATGCAATGAAATAAAAAGTTTTTTTAAAAAAAAAAAAGCAATAATGAAACTAAGAAAACAAACTTATATGTATAAAAAAACAAATATATTCTCAGATAATTTTCAAAACTTAGAAACAACCCAAGTGATGAACTGTTTTCTTAGCAGTAGTGTCAGCAACTGCTTGATCTCGATTCGTTACTGTATGTATTAGCCTGTCTTATTTGTTCATTTCATGCTTTCGTAACAAACGTTATAGAGTATAGCCGCTTTGTGGTGGAAGCCAACCATGAAATACTGCTTACTCTTTTTCAACTACTTGTTTTTGATGCTGCCGGTTCCTTTTTTGTTTTCTTTTTGAGGTGATTAGCAGCCTTTTTCCAAACAACCAAAACAAACGTTGTTTATTCATATCTGTTTCATTTTTTTTTTTTTTTCAGTCAAGATTATTGTTCATTGATTAGTTTTTTTAAAAAAAAAAAAAGTTGAAAAGTATATATCAACTATGTTTTTTAAGTACTAAGTAGATGCAATAAAGAGTGATAGTACAACAACCAAGCTTAATTTTTTATTTGTGGAGTGCTTAGCCAGTTTGAACAGACGTTCAGTCAAAATCACTCAAAAATATTTAAAATATTGCAGAAGAAAGGCACCTTTTTAAATGCTTAGCGACGAATTTCAAAAGGCACTAGCTTTTGAAGAGCAAGAAGACATCAACCAGCTAAAAGAACTAATTGTCGAGCATGACACGAACTTCAAGTACTTAGAAACCATAGGTTTTATGACAAGGCATTTATACATAGACTCTTTGAAGACTGGGCCAAATGGAAACCTTTTGGCAAAGCTAGTTGTCGATAAGAAAACCTCCAAAGACGGTAGTTTTTCGCTCAAAAATGGAGATGTTGTTAGCCTTTCTAAAGGAAGCAACAACCTTAAAAGTTGCTTGGCAAATTTTGAAATTCAGTCACACGTTTATAGAGTAACCAAGGAATCCATAACTATTTTAATAGACAAAGAACTTTCAACCACTGATGAGCTGATTGGCAGCAAGGACTTTTTTTTCTTAGTGAAGTCAATCAATGATATAACCTACAAAAAAATGCACTCTACAATCAAAAAACTAAAGAAAATAGAAGAGAAGTCTGATGTGTTTGAAACTTTCAATCCTTTGCTGCTTAATGTTTTGCTGAACAGGGTTGGCAAGGAAGAGCTAAAAGCAAAAATGAACTACGAAGGTTTTGAGTCCAAAAATTTGACTTTTTTCAATCCTTTCTTAAACGATTCTCAAAAAAACGCTGTCAACTTCTCTTTGAACAACTTTATTTCGATTATTCATGGTCCTTTTGCTTGTGGGAAAACTTCCACAGTGGTAGAGATTTTAGAGCAAATAAACAACGATCCTTCCCATCAAGGCAAGGTTTTGGTATGTGGGCCATCAAATGTCAGTGTTGATACAATACTAGAGAAAGTTGCCTCAAATGGAAGGATCAAAAATGACAAGTTAATCAGAATAGGCAATGTCACAAGAATCCGAAGCAGTGTAAATTTTAGCTTGGACAATCTTGCAAATAATGGGCATGAAGGTAGTGTTTGTAAAGATATCAAAAATGACATTGACTCGTTGCTTAAGCAAACTAGCAAAAAACCTGTAAAGAAAAGACAAGATAAGGATAAAAACGTTTTAAAAGGAAAAGCAAAATGGCAAGAAATAAAGCAATTAAGGTTTGAACTGCATAAAAGAGAAAAGAAGGTTGTTAGAGATTTGATAAAAAGAAGCATGTTTATCTTTGCAACACTGCATGGATCGTCAAACAGACAAGTCCTGTCTATGTACGATAGCGACGAAAGTATTCAGTCAAATCATCCTGACTATTTGAATGGAGTTGAGACTTTAATTATTGATGAAGTTTCGCAATCTTTGGAAATTCAGTGCTGGATTCCAATTATAGATCATATGAAAGGCTTGAAAAGAATCATTTTAGCAGGTGACAATAAACAGCTTCCACCGACCATAAAAACTATGCCATCTTTAGGAGCTGAAAACGAACAAGCTTTCAGCTGCTTAAATAAAACCATTTTTGACAGGCTTGAAGAAACCTACGGAAACACTTTCATTTCGTTTTTAAATACGCAGTATCGAATGAATGAGCTGATTATGCAATTTCCTTCTGAAGAAATGTACCAAGGCAAGGTCGTGTCTGGTGAATCAAACAGAAACATTTTGCTGTCTGATTTGAACGAAAATCCTGCAAATGATGGTTTTGAAGACGGGCTTTTGCTAAATGAGCCTATTCTTTGGTACGATACACAATGTGATTTAAATTTTATGGAAGATGAGTTGGAAACAAAAAACCATCGAAGTGGCATATTCAACTCAAAAAGCAATATTAACGAAGTTTACATAGCAATGAATCACATAAAGAACTTGATTTCAAAGTTGCATTTGAAACAGGAACACATAGGTATAATCACACCATATCAAGCACAAGTCATCCTGATGAAAAATCACATAAACGATTTGTACCCAGAGATAGAAATTCACACTGTTGATGGGTTCCAAGGAAACGAGAAAGAATGCATTATACTGTCCTTGGTGAGATATAACGATGAGAATGAGATAGGCTTTGTAAGAGATGAAAGAAGATTAAACGTGGCAATGACGAGAGCTAAACGTCAACTGTGCATTATAGGAAACATGGAAACATTTACTATCAGCAAGCAAAGCAACAAGTTTTTGAAAAACTGGTGCAAGTTTGTAGAAGCCAAAGCCACAATTGACTACCCAGAATTGTAAAAGTACTGAGGTGCAGTAACTTTGTTTCAGAATACATTTACTTAAAGTCTAAAAAAATTAACAACTTATTTATTATCTATATAGCAAAAGAAATCTAATGTGTCGTCTGAAGTTACAAACATGGAGTATTTAGGATTGAAAAGAATGTTTCTGCAGGAAACTTCTTTAGGAGCAGGAATGAATCTCAGTGGGTTCAAAGATCTGCCAGCTAGAGAAGATGAAACGTCCCAGAGCATAATCTTCTTGTCATAAGATGTTCCCAAAACGTAATTCCCACAAGGTGAAAAGCAGCTGTTACCTTGATCTAAAAATTCTCTGTTAGGGAACGGCTGGATTTTGGTTAGTTCAAATATGGTGTCCAGACTGAAAGCATCTAAAACAAAGTTGGTGCCGTGGGTACCATCTAATAATATGTATCTTCCACAGTTGGAGAAACTTAGTTTTTTCCATGAATTCAAAGGAATTTTGTCTTGGTCGAACTCTCTAAATAAAAAGCAGCCTTTGGATAGGTTTTTGATGTCGTACAAGGAAATTTCACCTGTTGACGGGTTACCTACTCCAAACACCTTACCAGATGGGTCAAAGGCTATGCAGTTTGGAGCAACAACAGGAAGCACGGCAGAGGCAACGTTTGAGCTCGATTTGGGGTCCCACACTCTAACTGACTCGTCGTATGAGCTACTGATAAATGTGTCGTCAACTGGAGACAATATCACATCTGAAACCAAGGCACCGTGGCCTTGGAAGTATCTTATGTACTGGTTTGTTTCCAAGTTTAGCAGTCTGATGTCCTTGCTTTCCAGGGACGTAGAGGCATGCAGAATTTCTATGGGAGAGTGGGTGAATATGGCTGAGTGGCACCCATACTTTTTTGTTGCTATGTTGGTCAGGTACTGCGTTGTTCTGGCATTGTAAAGCTCTATGGACTTGTTTGCGTGTGTAGTCAGCAAGTACTCACCGGAGTCGTGGAAGTTCATGGACGTGATAGGTATTTTTTCGCCTGAGGTGTCCAGTCTGAACGACTTGATCGGCTGGAAGTTTAAAAAGCTTTCTCTGTCGAAGGTGAAGGTTCTCTCGTTCTCATTCGTGATGAACTTTTTTCTGTTGTTTTTGTCTGCGTGGTACGACGACGCTGTTTTGTAGGAGCTGTAGCCTTTGTTCATGGTGTTGGCGGATGGTGCTCTTGCAGGGGTGGCTGAAATAAAAGGTGCTTGGTTTCTGGTTGTGTGCTGCTTCTTTCTATTACCCTTATGAGCCGTGCTTACTGACTAGTCTAAACAGCAGCAGACAATCAACAATCACAGCCCAGAAAGCCATGGACTGGAAACGGGAAATAAGCTGAGTGAAAAAAGCGGATATGAATTTTTTTCAGTTGATTTATTTATTTACTTTTTTTTTAATTTTTTTTAAAACTGTTTTAAAATATTTTAAAACGACAACTTACAGCAGAAACTCCCTTTACTCAGCACTGCACACGGTCAAATGGCAAGAAAGAGTGCTCAAGAACCAGACAACCCTGCAACAAGCACCGTCAGCAAGGCCTTTTTTTTTTTTGCTGTGATGGCCAACGAGGAAACTAGACTGAGAAAGAGCATCCGGACGCTGAGAAGCAAGCCCAGAAACGCAGGGCTTATTCGTGGCCTTCTGCGCTTCCACCAAGCTGCACAAACACCCACTGGGCATTCTGGATTCAAACTGCCCACGCTATCAGAGGCACAGGCAAGGCAGCAGGACGCAAAACAAGGCAGGCCTTTTGCAGATACCCCAAGAAGGGCCACCAGCCTGCACGACTTCGTTCTGCACAATTTCCACCAGACGCTGTTTTCGGAGCAAGATGTGCTGAGCAGCAGATGTTTTGAGGAGCATGGCGCCACCCAGACGCAAGGAGAGCGGAGAGACAGGATTAGAAGGCTTGGAGCTGCGAGGCTGAAGCCTCTGGGCACAGGCAGGCCGTACACGGAAGCAGCGTCTGTGCTGGGCAAGCACCAGCCTTTGGACAGCTTGGGGCAGGCAGTCAGCAAGTCCGTATCTGATTCTTTGCGAAAGGAAGATGGCGGCGAGCACGGAGTTGGGTGCAGCGATATTGGAATAATAAGAATAACGGAATACAATGATTGTACATCAGCAAGCCACACGAACGCAGAGCCATCAGCCCCTGAGGCTCGTCACCAAGAAGACACTTACGAGGAAGCTAACGTGAACATCGAGAGCTTTGCCTCTGAGTACTTATAGCATCTTATATGAAACGTAAATATTTATATGTGTATATATATGGCTTATGTTAATCTCTTCTGTCAACACCTATAGCTAGCTCCTTTTTGACAACGTCAACCTTGTCGACTTTGGCGGCTTGCAAATGTATTCCAGGGTTCATCCATTTACCACAGCTGCATCTTGAGCCTTTCCAGTTGAAACCACCAACTTTGGCTTCGCATCCAGGACAGAAGAATTTACCTTCAAGCAGCTCCTCAGTCAGCAGTTTTTCTTTCATCCAATTTAGTGGCTCAACAAAGTAATGTGTGCACATATCTTGGGACTTCTCAACACCAACAATTCTATTGCCTGAAATACCACCCCTTTTGAAGAAATGTGATTCTTTAGAGGTTTTGGCAGGCGGGTCGTGTGTTATGAAAGAAGACGACTTCGCAAGGTTTTGTCTGCACTTTTTGCATCTCAAAACTTGCAGATCCTTGTCATCAATTGTTTGCTTGTCGGTGGATGGTTGGTCCCCTGAGCCTTCGCTGCTGTCTGAAGCTGATTGGTCTTCCAGCATCATTTTTTTGAACAGCTGGCCAGAAGGATCCAGTTCCATGCTTTTGTTTGTTCTCCACTGCTTATACTCGCTGTTGCTTGGATCAAAAAATCTGCCACCCATGGCTTCAAATAACTCCAGTTGTTCACGAACGTTGTCAGATAGTTCCATTTTGTTGTTCAGCATTTTCCTGTCCACAGCGTATGTGGCTTGTTTCAAGTTGAATCCGAATCTGTACATCAAATAGCAGATGACGTAAAAACAAGCTCTGTTGTTTCCCTTGTAGGAGTGTATGAATATGGCCGATTTCTGTTTGATTCCCTTGAAGTTCACCTCCAACGGATTGTAGTTTTCCTCGTTGGGGAAAATGGCGTGGTCTATAAACTCGTTGGCCTCGTTGACGTACTTGATCAGATCAACAATGTCATCAAAATAAAGACTGTCGTCGTTTAGATCAATGTTCTTCAGGGTGTAGCCTTTTTTGACAAGATACTCAGGAATCTTGTCGAACTTCATGCAGCTGAGAATGTGGCTGACGTGGTGCTCAACTTTAAGAGGAACATGGGTCATGATGGGAACGACGGACCCGACGTAGATGCCTCCTAGAATTTTGTCCATGGCTTGTGGTCGTGTTGGCTGTTTCTGTTTGGTTCAGTGGATATTCGTCTCTGCTTTATCATCACTGCTGTTGAAGCTGTCTGTAGTTGCAGTTCTCTGCAGCTCTCAAAGGCTTGGTCATCTGTGAAGCTCGTTTATTCCGCATTGGGCAGCGGAAGAAAAAAAGCAATTTTTGGCGTGTAGCGCTGCCTGGTCATCGCCGAGATGAGCAATATGGCGGGGTAAGTTTGTGATGTGTAGCGCAAAAGTAAAATTATCTCCGATGGGCAAGAAAGGTAGCAAAAATGTGGCAGGGCAAGCAGTGCTGTATTGTGTAGCGCTGCACCCAAGCTGCCCGGCCACAGACGCTGCCCAATGCGGAAATTTGCTCTTTTTCAGTGCACGAGCAGCAATGCGTGAGCCAGGGATTATGGATGGCTGGGCTTGAAAGAGCTGGATGGTTGGTTGTTGTTGTTGGTGCAGATTAGGCATCTGAATGCTTCCATATGGAGCATGTGAGCTGATCAGTACCGACAAGAAGCAAACGGCCACCAACACCAAAACTTCCAAACTGAGCAGCATGGCTTCCCTTTTCCACAATGGCACTGACTTCACGGACCTTCTCCCAACGATCGAGGCTCTCGCTACACTTGAGAAGGCCCACGACGCCGCCAGATCGCTCGTTCTGTGCGACATCATGTACTCACAGGAATACACCCAGCTTATGCGCATATTCAACGCTCTATTCAAAATCAAGGAGCTTTCAGAACGGTCTCTCGCCATTGTCAACAGCGTTATCGAGGCTGTTCCAGCCTACTACACTGCCTGGTGCTACAAGCTAGAGATTGTTCTGCACCTGGAGAAGGACATTGTTCAAGAGCTCTGCTGGCTTGATGAATTCACCCTAGAAAACCAAAAGAACTACCAAATCTGGTCGTACAGAAGCGAGCTCGTCAAGCACTATCTGAAAGCGCACCCATCCGCTGATGACTTCAAAAAGCTGCTCCACCAAGAAAACGTCCTTGTCAAGATAATGTTTGACGAGGACTCCAAAAACCATCACATATGGAGCTATAAAAACTGGTTTATGAACTACTGCAGCTATGATTTGGAAGCCTACAACGAAGAGCTTGGCTACGTCACACAGCTGATTGATGACGACGTTCTTAACAACAGCGCATGGTGCTTCAGATACAAAATTCTGTGTGATTTGCTGAAGTTGTCAAAGCCTGACGATCAAAAGGCCATGCTCTGCGAAGAGGCCGAGTATTCCGAGCTGCAAATCGAAAAGTTCCCTGAGAACATAAGCTCTTGGAACTATCATTTTCGCATTGTGGAGCTGCTGAGCGAGCATGGGTCCAGCTTCAACGAGAGCCTTGCCGATGTGTACGAGATCTACTTGAACAAGAGTGTTTACGCAGTTGAGTATTACGCCAAGTACCTCGCCTTGGTTGGCAAGCAGAAGAATCTTCACAAAATAAAAGATCTGTACGTGATTTTGAGAGACCACAGAGACTGTGTCAGAAAGGTGTACTGGGACTACAAGCTGAGCCAGCTGTAGATTGGCGGCTTCTCCGTTGCGTTTCTTTTTCCTTCTTCTTGGCGTCTCTCCCAGGCGTTCCTTCTGCATGATCCGATGCCTGCATGCCGCTCCATGAGTCATCCCTGCGAGTCACATGCACACCAGAAACGCCTCAACATTGGCTCATTTTCAACAATTTGTTCAGCTTTTTAAAAAATTTTCCTTGAACGGCGCTCTTAGTGAAAAAAAACGTGAACAATTAATTTTAAAACTGCTAAATTTTTTTTTTCTTTGACTTTTTTTGTTGGTTTCTTCTGATTCTCTTCTGTTTGTTAGCACAGGTTGATGGTTAACAGCCATAAGTAGAGCAGGAAAGAGGTCAGAACCAACGAGCGCTAGACGAAAATTTGTTACAGACAGGCAGATATATATACATATATATTCGTTTTAGCCCAGAAGTGTGTGTGTCAACAGAACCACTCAGTCTTTTCACCCACGTTTTCTTTTTTATTAGCGGATCCACCAAAGTCACAACAAACAACGACAAGCCAGCCTCGAAACAAAAAAGCACGCAAACAGCTTATATTCCGAGCAAATTAGAAACCAATTTTTTAGCCAGCAGCAACTACAATGGATTCAAATTCCTCAGCAGGCAGTTTTGGAAGACTCAATTTCCTGAACAACGGCAACGAAGAAAACAAAAACAAGCACAGATCAAACAGTCTGAACAACCAGGGATATCTCCAGTACCTAAACTTTGAGAATGACTCGAACAACTCAGAAAATATCTATGAACAAGTCCGGATGATGAACGTTGATCCTATCCAGCAGAAGATGTTTGATGAGGTAGCAATGAAAAATAACAGCTCATCCAACGAAATGGCCAGCACAAGCATGTCTCAAAAAGACTCTTTAAAATTCCAAGGATTAACGATGGGTCTTGGGGACTCTATCAATAGTTTTCCGCAAAGAAATGGCATGAACAACATTAGCTACAGCTCTATGGTTCCTAGCTTGAGTGCCAACTACTCTCCTAATGACTTTGTAAACGCCAATAACAACACCAGGATGGATGATGACGCTAAGATGAATAACAATTTTAATTTTTATCTCAATCAAATAATGTCCCCAAATTCACAAGAAGAGAGCAAAAACTCTAACAGCGACATGACTGCGCTGTTTGCAGGCAAGCCTATGGAAGACGAAATGTTTGAAAAAATCAAAAACATTAAGCTAGAAAGCCCTGAATCACAATTGCTGCAGCATTCAGATGCGATAACCAATATTGAAAATGACAGCAAGATAATCGATGGTTTGGTTGGTGTGTTTGATGATGCAATGAACACTATAGCAAACGATATAGAAACCGGCCACAGTGCTCTACCCGCAATCTCATCAGTACGATCAAATGATGTTTACTACTGGAGAAACTGTGTGGCTTTTGTTGAGAATACCAGGTTTGGTAAAGATCCCAAGTTCACGAGGTCAGATTTTGTCAAAGAACAAGAAAAAATTAAGCAACAAAGTGTTATTAGGGACTCTGAATATGATGAGTATGGCAAGATCCCTGAAGATGACCATCTTTTCCCTTTTAAATTGAGTATAGGAGACATTCCTTCTTCGTCAAGAGTAGAAACACAGATCAAGCTTAATATTGTCATTGAACCGGCTCCTGTTCAAAACATTGTTTATCTGTCAACAAACGGTATACCTAGAAGAAAATACATGTTAGCTGATTCTATTAACATTTGGACAGAAAACGTTTTGGAACACGTTTTGTTTTTGGAAGCACATGTTATCAAAGTTTCTGACAAAAGCCCAGTCACTCCTTGCGAAAGATGTTGTAAAAGAGAAGAAAGAAGATTTTCAAGAAGAAAATCAGGGGCAACCGATGCTGATTTGTGGGCTGTAAATGATGATAGGGAAGCTTTGATTTTTAATCATAAGCAACTGTGTGTCTTGAATCAGCACGGCACAAATGCAAGCAGTGGTGGAACACCTGAGTCCAGATCTGCCAACGCTAATCACGATTCCAAATACATAACCTTTATGAGCAGATTTGTTTGTTATTGCAGACACCAAAAAGAATCAACCGGATTTGAAATTGTTGTTTTGTTGAAGAACTATAAAGGAGAAATTATTGGTAAAAAGACAAGTTCAATAATAAAAGTTGTAAACACAAACCAAAGAACCAAAGGAATTAAAGACACAGCATCTGACATATCCGACACCGCTTCTTCTATTGCCTCTGAGTCTAGCTACGCTACTGACTACAGCAACAGCAGACAGTCGAGCGTTGACTATAGTACTTCATCTTATCAGTCTGAGCTTGACTACCATAGTGACGCTTTGGCCAATGAAAGAGTCCAAAAGGGTGCAAAAGCAATGAACAACCACCCAACATCTACTCAGGATTTGTTGCAACACCAAGGTTACGGCAGCTCGTACAATTTGAATCAGGAAATGCTTCATAATAACAACAACAGCAGCCACCAAAGAGCCTCTTCTGTTGCAATGCATAACAGAATATCAGGCTCTCAGTCACCTGCTTTTAGAATTTCTCCTAATATTCCAAACAATAACAGCAGCAGCAATTTAATGATGATGATGAACAGTCAACAAAAGCAATCTGAAATGGCAAGCAAACCTAAAATATTCAAAATCATTCCAAACTCCGGGCCTACAAGTGGTGCTGTAGAAGTCACCATTTTGGGTGAAAACTTCACTTCTAATACAGAGGTTGTTTTTGGATACAACAAGGCTTTAAGTGTAAACTTTTGGGGGCCAACTACAATAGTTGCCAAAGCTCCTCCTTCCGCCCAAGCCGGACCTGTTCAGGTAATAAGTCTTGTTGATTCGATGTATATTCCTGAAAGCATTGCTCACAATCCTGATGCAGTTTTCACTTATGTTGATCAGAACGATAAGCAGTTGTTAGAGCTTGCTTTAAAAATTGTAGATATGGAAAACAAAAATAATAATTCAAATGTTAATTATGGTGACACAGTCAATTCTAGCTTGAAAAATAGCGATCACACGAAAAGCATAGCTGAGCAAATGCTGTTTGATAATCACCAAAACGACAAAAACAGCGGAAAAGAAGCAGACAAATTTGAACACGAAGCTTATAAAGTGGTTTTATCTCTGCTTGATACAGGCAAAAAAGAGGCCAATGCTAAATATCTAAATACTAAAAATAAAGAAGGAAGAACCTTGCTGCATTTGGCATGTTTGAAGTCGCATAGTGAGTTAGTAATATTTTTGTTGTCAAATAATGCCAACGTTAATGCTGTTGATGCATATGGTTACACACCGCTGCACTTTGCTTGTTTGGCTGATGATGTCCGTGTAATGAAGATGTTGATTGCCATGAACTGCGATAAGTACAGTCCGACTTACATTAATGATTTGGCAACACCTTTGGAGCTTTACCTAAATAACTACAAAAGCAAAGATCAAAGCAAAAATTATGAAGAGGTTTACGAGCTGTTGAAAGAAGATGAAAAGAAGGCTTTTGTTAAAAACATGGATCAGCTGAGCACTTATTCAAACGAATCTGGCTTCCAACAGCATATATCCACTATGGTTTCTCAAACGTCGTTATCCACTGCTGAAAATCATGAGCTATCATATGAAGGGAAAAAATTATCAGAGTTCAAATTGAAAGAGATCACCCACAAAAGTGGAAAGACTTCAGGAGCTGAGAGCACAACATCAGCACTCACAGTTAATGAGTCTGTTGACTTGTCGATGGACTCCCAGCCTCCGCTATATGACGATCTGTTCCCAGAAAGTGTATTAAAAAGACCTAGTGAGGAATTTGATGATATTCAAAATCAAAAATTATCTGACTTGCAAATTCCTAAGCTGTCTCCGCATTCAACGAAGTCCCTTCTACCTCCTATTGAGGCCATAAGCTTAAAGCTGGATTTAATAGAAACAACTGATATGGAGGACAGAATAGCCAATGCTTCTATCTCAAAAGCAAATGGTTCTTCAGACACAGAAATGTACGATTACGATGAATTCAAAGGAGAAACTGCTGGTTCGAGATTCAGTGCGATGATGAAGAAAAATAAGATGAGCCGATTGAATGCGTTCAATGAAGACTTGTTAAACCAGTTCAAGCTGATGAAATCAAAGCAAAAGGACTTTTCCATGGATACTAAGCTGATATTTTTCTGGATTCCGTTCTTGCTGGTGATGATGTCCACTGTTGTCGTGTTGCTGTTCAGTTCCGGCAACCAGAACTCGTTTGCTGAGACCTGGGATTTTGCCTCAAACAACATCAGAACAAGGCTGGCCAACTTCTTCCTTGGAAAACAAAGATGGCAAAGATTTGTCAAAGATGCGATCCACCAGGGCGAAATCAAGTTCAAAGAGGCGTTTAATGCCGAAAACATTCAGAGCATTTTCTGATCGGTTCTCATCGTGGCTTTGTTCTCAGGAGCGGTGCCCATGCGAGATTGGCCAGAGGGCCACTGGCAGTGCTTTACTCCACTACATACACGGTTTTCCGTCATTATATACACGGCATTGCGCCACTACACCCACTACTTTATGTTACTACACACGTTGCTTTACTCTGCCGCATACGGCTGCTTGCTGGTTGAGCTGCGTTTTCTCATTCGCCCGTTACCAGTGCTCTTTTCACCATCTTCATTACTTGTCTTAACGTTTTTGCTGCTTCTATAAGCCATGATTACTGTTTTAGGACGGCAGTGCTCTTATGTCCGATGTGCTTCTCTGCACAGAAAATTTCTTTTTTTTTCTTTTTTTCTTTTTTTCATTTCGTTTTTAAAACTTTCTGCTTTTTTATTTTAAAAAGTTTCAGAATACCACAGCTTGTTGGCTGTGATCACTGGTCTTCAACACTGTCTGAAATTAAGAAAACAAAGTTGCAAACCCCACACGCAGTTTTTTTTTTTAAACTTAGCAGAAATGGAGCTTAAACTAGTCACCGACAACAAGAAGTATCTGCCGGAAACAGCACCATCCAAGAACCAATTCAGAATCATTGTTGGTTCTTATGAACACAACATCTTGTGTGTTTCTTTGGATCTGTCAAACAAGGAGATAGGTCCAATTTTTACCCCAATATTCCATTTCCAAGCACACTCTTTGAGTGTCAGAACTCTGGATGCTTCCAAAAAGTTTTTGGTTTCAGGCTCTAGTGATGAGCACATCAGAATATACGACATACAAAACAGAACAGAAATGGGTAACCTGCTATCTCACGAAGGTACCATCACTAGTTTGAAATTCAGCAAAAAGTCCTTTGAAGAGGACATCATCAACAACGACAAGCTAGAGCACGGCAAAAAACTAGGAACTAACACCTCGGACGGTAAATGGCTGTTATCCGCTTCTGAAGACAAAACTATCACAGTTTGGAGAACCAGAGACTGGGAGAAGTTTGCTGTTCTGAAAGGCCATACCAAGAGAATTAATGACATTGATATTCATCCCTCAAACAGAGTTGCTATATCCATCAGTGACGACCACTCCATAAGATTGTGGAATTTGATGAGTATGAAGAAGGCAGGTATTTTGAAGCTGAAAGACTATAACCAAAACGGTCAATACATCAGATGGTTGGGACTAAACAACTTTGTTGTTGGTTTGACCAGCAAGATTTTGATTTTCGATATTTCACTAGCCAAAGTGTGCTATGAAATAGATGTTCCCAAAAGATCAACTATCATGCACTTGGAAGTTGACACCATTAACGAAAAAGACTATGTCATTGTTGGTTTGAATGACGGTTCATTATTGTTTTATGCTGTTGACCAAATGAGACTAAATGTTGACATTGATAGAGAATATACCGAAGAAGACTTCAAGAACTTGCTTCCTGAATTTACTTTGAATGGTCATCCTAATAGGATCAAAAGTTTCAAATACTTCCAAAATGAATTTGGCGAGTACTTGGTAAGTTGTTCTTCTGACGGTAAAATTATTTGCTGGGATATGAAAACCAGAAAAAGTATTGCCGAATACGAAACTTCGGAGAGATTAAATTGTTTAACAGTTATTGATGAGAAAGTTGAAAAAATGAAAGTATCAACTCAAAAATTAACCAATGAGCAAGAATACACCAAGTCTGAATTAGAAGATGAGCTTAATAGTGAAGATGAAGTCCAGTATAAGAAAATTATGAAGGGAACCCAAGATAAAAAGAGAAAAAGAAATAAAGGTGGTAAAAAGGTAAACAAAAAAAGAAAGGTTGAAATTGACCTTTAACTAGTGGACTAATTACTGTTTGTTTGTTTGTTTTTTTTTTTTAAAAAATATTACGAAGATCTGTAAGTTAAATAATCAGTGCATTTATTTTTGCATATGTATATACATTCATTTATATATTTGTCGTTGTCATTATCAAATGTTTATAATTTAGATTCTCTTCCCAGTCTTCTGCAGTGTTTGTAGAATAAGGCTCTGGCTCTAGACCAGACAGGTTCCCTGCCTCTGTTTGGTAAAGTCAGTAAGGATGGTAGTAGGTCAGCAGCAAAAAATTCAGAAGCTTCTCTAGGAAGCAGAGAAGGTAGATGGTCAATAGAAATAACACTCAGTTTTGGACCGGCAGTGGTTTTGACAGGAACAGTTGGTTCATCAAACACAGTGGCTATGCTGTAAATAGGAATTGGGTTATGTGGGTTGGTGGTATCAGCAGAAACATCAACAACTGTTCTTAGCTTTCTGGTATCTTTGTTCAGTAGGTCATAGTTAATAAATGGAGCAATTGGCTTAGATAGGTAAATACAGTTGACAAAAATGTCAGCATCAGCAATTTCTTGGAATGGGCCACCCTTCTTGGTTTCATTGATGTCCCACTTGATAATGTTTTCCTTTGGCAATCCAGCTTTGGTTAAAAAGTCAACAGCACCTGACCCGCATCTACCTAAGGCACCGATAATTAAAACCTTTGGTGCTTTTCCAGATTTCTTAATAGCTTTGGCATAGTCCTTCTTGACATTAGCAATCAAACTGTTTTCATTTGGAAATGGATCAACACCTGGTAAGTCTTGGCTGTCATCTTGGGTTATTTGTTTAAAAGACCAGTCTTTCAAACCTAAAGCAGCACCGGCAAACCCGGCGTAGTAGCCGAAAGCAGCAACTCTTCTTCCTTGGTCATTTTCTAAAAACTCTAAGTCATACAAAATACCGTTACCATCTTTGTATCTTTTCAAAACATCTTTCCAGCCACCTTGGTCCTTGTAGCAATGGGCAAACTGAATGTGCTCGTGGTGTAATGGGAAAGTTTGGTCTTCAGGTAGTTCTTTCAAACCAATAATGATTCTGTCTCTAGGAGCATTGATCCATGAGCCAAATGGTACGATGGTGCAGCCAACATTTTTGTATTCGTTGATGTGGAAAATAGATTGATCAGATTCTTCAACAAAAACTTCAAAACCCTTTTCTAGAAGTACTTTACAAGTGGTTGGGGTCAAAGCTGCTCTGGCTTCGGAAGGCTTGTATTCACCTCTTAAATGCAATTTAACTGGGGCCATTTCTGTATGTCTTTTGTTTGGGTTTAATTTTTAATTTACTTCTTTTTGCTGTAAATATAAAATCACTGTTCTATTTGGAGTGGTTTTTTTTTTTGATAAATTTCTTTAACTTAACGGATAATGCATTTTATTATATGAATGAATAATTTTTCAGTTGTTAGCTCAGTATTTATATAACACCATATGCAGAGTCAAGCAATAAGCTTCTTCTGTTTTTTTTTTTTCTTCTTCTTCTTTTAAATTAGTTCCCTACAAAAAGTGTAACTTGTGAGCTTCATCCGGCCAAGCCAGCAAAAATTGCGACGCAAATTAATCATAAAATTGCGATTCACTGAGTCATCCTCTTTTGGAGCATATTTTTATTATAATAATCTGTTCCAACTTTATTCACGAAATTTGCGCACAGGCATATAATATTTTTATTTTTTCACAGGCATTTTTTTTACTCAGCTAAATGCCCGTGCCCTGTGGGGTGACTAATATTAATAATAAAAAGGCATATATGAAAGTGCTGCTTGTTTTCTTTTTTTTTTTGCCAGTTGTTCTCGAATAAATAAATAAAAATACACCGCAGTCTTAATCTGTGATCACCTGTAGAATCAATTGCATTCGTTTAGTGCCAAATGAAGCTCAGCAAATTGCTACTTTCTTTTTCTTTTTTTGGCAATAAGCATTGGTAAAAATTCCGATGGAATTTGTCGGAATTTTCAAACGCCAAAAGTTGGTAGCGAACGCTTGTTGTTTTAATCACGTGTCCATGCCATTTAACTCCGAGTATTTTGCCAGTAGCAGGAAACTAAAAAAATCGATGATGAGATCTTTGCCAATTCGTTTGTGTTATCTCAATTCTCTCTACAATCATTGACTGATCACCAAAGCTCATATTGTAAACATAGTTAAGTCTTCTTCTTTTTTTAAACTGTAGGAAGAAAAATAAAGAACTGATTATTAAAACCAAGCAATACAATTACTCATTTACAGTTTTTTCTATAATAGCAGATTTTGTCAAGCAGCACTAGATCTATACGTGCGCGTTCTCTTTCGCTTGTTTTAATATATATATAGCCAATCACAATGGATAACAACAGTTTGACAGATGACTTTGTATTCACCACTGGTGGACATAGTCAGCAGATTCCAAAAACACCTTTAAACGACAGCAAATTCAGCACTAAGCATGAAGGAAACAGCAACAATCACTACAAAGCCAGGAATTTGATGAACAGGCTATCAAGCACTAAGAAAAACGCAGCTGATATGCGTCGGTTTTCTTTTCAGAACAGTGGAAGCAAAGTCAGCAAAAGAGTCAAAAATTATGGAAAAGGATGGTCGTACCATAAACTCTCGCCAGTGCCAAACAGCCTAGCAAGTCATTTGTCTGATGATATTCTAAAAAGCACAAAGAGTGATAATTTCCTGGTTAGCAGTCCATTTAAGTCAAAACAAAATTTGAAAGAGCTCTTTTCATCAAGCCATCATAGCCAAAGCTCTATAGACTATAGAACGTCAATGCAGCATCAGCTTTCCAAAGAGGACCAGTTTTTGTATGATATGAGGCAGCTACGGCGTACTGCCATTGAAAAAAAGCAATACCAAAACGCAGATTTTTTCAATGATTCTATATGTGCGTTTATCAAAAATAGCCATTCTATGGAAGAAATCAAAGATGAAGTGGTTTTTTTAATGGATTTCTATGAAGTTTTGAATATCAGCTATATGTCAAAAGAGTATCAAAAAGTGGTCGACTTATTCAAAAATGACAGCACAATAAGACAGCTATTGAAAAACCATCCTATATCTGTGTACCTCGTTTGCTTGTGCCTTTTTGAGCTTGGTGATTATCACCAAATACTACAGTTTTTAGGAGAAGGAAATGAAGAAACGGACTCTATTGATTTGCAGCTGGAACTTGTGCAAAAAGAAATAAACCAAAATTACAACAAAGAAAATACACGGATGGCAACAGAGATTTATAAGGCAGGTTTGAAAACACTAGAGTATTACCACGCCATGTTGCTCACGATGAAAACGAGCATTTTTTTACTTAGAGGCAAGTGTTTGTTAAAAACAAATCAATTTGATTCAGCAAGAAGAGAACTAGAAAAATCAGTGATTGTTGACCCAAGCAATTATGAAAGTTTTAAGCTTTTGGTCACCTCGAATATTATGAGCAGAACGGAAATATTAGATTTTTACAATGAAATTAAATTTGAAAGCTCAATACTTAATAACACTCTTTGTGAAGTAGTCAAATCAATATACTATAAGATCATTTGCTATGACGTCATTGAAGATGATGATGTTAATGATGGTATTTTTACCAAGGAAAAAGACATACACAGACACGCTGGTGCAGTTTTAGCGGAGAGCAAATCGAAAGAACCCAAAAGCCACGAGGGCGAATACGAGTTGGATAAAGACCAGGCTGAAAACGATGAAGAGGAGGCTTTAGGCTCTTTTTTTGAAAATAGTGACCTAGGACACAGCAGCAGTGCTAGGATGACTGATAAAGAGGCAAATGCCGTTCTTAAAAAAACTTGTCTACTTATGAATAAAGAGCAGCAATTGGCCACGATAAAAAAGCTTTTCAGTCAATGTAGCTACAGAGATTGTATTAGCAAATGTGAGTTTTACTCAAGCAGTTGCTATGACCCTTATAATGAAGAAATGCTTACATATTACCTCACTTCTTTGTTTGAAGTTGGAAACAAAGCAAAAATAAGTCAGGTAGTTGATGAGTTGATTTTGAGATATCCTTCACGCTGGATAACTGAATTTGCAGCTGGAACTCAGCAGCTATTGGTAAGAAAATTTTTGTTAGCTAGAAAACACTTTGCCAAAGCAACTATTTTGAACTCGTCTTCGTTACCGTCTTTGATTGCTTATGGGCATACTTTTGTCGGAGAGTTAGACTTTGATCAAGCTATTGTTGTTTATTCAACAGCAGCAAATTTGTTTCCAGGATCTCATATGCCGTTGATGTTTTTGGGAATGCAGTACATGATGAAGAAAAATATAAAAGCTAGTGAGAATTACCTTAAAATGGCACTAAGCATTAACTCCTCAGATCCATTGTTGCTAAATGAAATAGGAGTTATTTATTATCAGAAAAGCGAATATGGATTAGCGAAGAAATACTTTAAAAAAGCCAGTGATCTCATAACGAAAATAAGGAACAATAGCATCATGAATGAGCATGGTGTTTACGAGCCTAATCTATATGCAAACTCCAAGACATGGACAGGTGTTTTTATCAATTTGGGTCATACCTACAGAAAACTCGGTCAGTATGAAAAGGCGTTGATGTGTTTTGAATCAATAAGTGTGACAACCAAAATGAACACCAATACCTTAACATCAATGGCATATGTGTGTTTGAAGCTCATGAAGCTCCATCGCTCTATTGAGTACTTGCACAAAGCCCTTGAAATAAACCCAGAAAACACTATGGCTTCTGACTTGTTAAACAAGGCTTTGGAGTTGAACATTGATAATGAGTTTTCATAGCAATCATTGTTATCATAAGCATAAAGAGCAGGCAGTACATATATAAAAGGGGTTCAGTAATGATAATGCAGATGTGTAAACTATCTATTTCTTCTTTCTGCTGTTTTCTTTTCTTTTAATCTTGTTTTTGTTTTTTTTACTGGTCTGCTTATCTGCATTTCTAACTTTCAAAGTCTTTTCAAGTGGAAGTTCAAGCATATCATTTGCTTCAAGATCGTCAATTTCTAATCGTTGTTGGCGCAGTTCGGGGCTTTGATTTACTAAGAACTTCTTCTCCTTGTTCAAGATATCTGATTTCTTATGAATGGCGAGAATATCCATCCGTTTGCTGACACATTTGGCAAATAATCCGTTATCGTCGTTAAGATCAATTGCATCGCAAATGCTCTCATAGTAGCCAACAAAGCTCTCGATATAGTCGTGCAAAACAGCAAAAGAAGCCTGAAGATTCTCTTGAGAGAAGCCCATCTCTTCTATAAGTTTAGTTTTCATATCCATTTGTTCAGAGTATGCTGCCAATGTTTGCGAAGACAGTGATGCTATCTTCTTATCTAGTTTCAGCATTTTTTCTTGTTTGCTGGCTTCGTTGGTGTTCGAGGATGTGTTCTTTGCCTCTTTTTGTTGTTTGTTCTTTTTTTTACTTCTTTTCTCTTTTTGAGGCTTCGTGCTGAAATTTAAATCATCTAATTGATCAAAGGCTTCTGATATATCAAGCTGCTCCAAAGACTCAGAAATATCAAATGTGTCATATGGGCTTTCTTCTTGTGAAGTAGTAGTTGTCTTTTTAGAACTCTTTCTTTTCTGTTTTGCTTTTGACGGCTTTGCTGCAGATTCCGCTGAATCGTTGTCGGTATTTGTGCTTGAATCATCGTACATCAAACTAAAAAAATCATCGTTCATGCCTGCTTGGCTTGAAACATTAGTTTTTGGTTTATTGCTTGGGTGAAAAGTTGTTTCTAAGATGACTTCCTTGGTCAGTGTTCTTTTAAACAGTGATGATGCTTTCTTTTTGTTGTGTTTTCTTTTGGTGGTTTTCTTCTTTATTATTTGGGGAGAGTCTTCTAGTAAAAAAGACGCTAGCTCGGATGCTGAGGATTCGCTGATGGCCATTTTTGACTGCTTGTTGGGCTATGTATGAGGGTGAGGCTTGCTTTTTCTTACCTAAAAACCAGTGGTTCTTCTTCTTGCTCTTTTTTTAAAAAAAAAAAAAACTAGACATAAACTTATGGCAGCTGTGATTGTTTTTGCCTGGTGCTTGCTGTGTTTTTTTCTTTTTTGGTTTTTTTTCCAAGTTCTTTTGCTATTGAGACCTTGTTTTGATGCTGGTTGCTGGTCTTGTTTGCTAAATCTAGCGATGGTGATGATGTTGTTGGCCTTAACAACTCTGCAGAAGACTTGCATTGGGACTGTCGCTTTTTTTAAAAAACAGCATGGAGGAAAAATTTGTGAGCTTTGCACCAGAGATTGCTCACGTGACTTAGTCGTTTCCAGGCTGCTTGATGTTTCAAGAACAACCAGAGCAAACAATTAGAGCTGGATAGTCGCTGGCAGGGCTGTTAAAGAGCAGTTATATACATAAGCATATCTATATAGGCAGCAGTGAACGGACATTGTGTTGCTAACGGGGCTCCGCGGCGCAGGATCATTAGATGATGTCGGCCAGCGCCTTTTTGACATTTTCGTAGATTTCGTCAACAGACTTGGTGCAGTCGATTTTCTTGACAATGTGTCTTTCCTTGTCCAAGTAGTCAATGGTTGGCATGCTTGTGTTGACAAATGTGTCGAATCTCTTTTCGATCGACTCGATGTTGTCATCTTCTCTGCCAGAAGTCTTGCTTCTTTCTATCAATCTTTCAAGCATGACTTCCTTCGAGCAGTCAAAAAACAAAGTCAGCTTGGCCTTGGTGACAGTGTCCTCAAAGGTTTTGGCCTGGTCCAGCTTTCTAGGGAACCCGTCTATCAAAAAGTTCTTGTACTCGTGCTGGTTGGCGATGATGGCTTTTTTCAATAGTGCAATGGTGATTTCCTGTGGAACAATGGTGCCTTCCTTTATGTGGGTTCTGATTATCTCGCTGAACTCAGAGCCCTCGGTGGCCTGCTCGGCTCTCAAAAGGTCTCCTGCAGACAGATGCTTGAACTTGAAGTCCTTGACTAGCTTTGAGCACTGGGTGCCTTTGCCTACTCCTGGGCCTCCAAGAACAAAAATGACGTTGATGTCTGTGTTGATTGGCATGGTCTGTGTGTCCTTCCGTGTGGTTCGTTGGTGTGCTTCTTTGAAGTTCTTCTTGCTAAATCTGCTTTCAATGCTGCCTATTAACCGCCGCTGTCAACCATCTCGATCCACTGCCGCAGCGTTGCCCCGACGAGAATCTCCGCTGAGCAGATCGTCAGCGGATCTTTTTTTGTTCGCTGGTCCGAAAACGGACAAGATGCGGCGCGTCGGGTAAGCCCAAAAAAAGCGGACAGTCGGCGTTAGTGACGTTTCCGCATCAGGCAATATGCGTGGCGCCGGGCAACAAGCATGGCTGCTGTGGGTGCCTGCACAGAAGCACCTGGCAGATGGTTTCGTGCAGCGTGTTTGTGCAGCGTTTTTGTGCAGCGCGTCTGTGTGCACAGCCGCAGACACAGCTTCTGAGGTGTTTGCTGCTGCGCCAGGACCTCGCAGCAGGGCTTGGAAACGGCGTGCTCACGTGGCAGCTCCCCGTTTTCACGTGACAGAAGAAAATTTTTACTTTCACGCTTTATCAAACGCTTCCGACTTTTTTTTTTTTTTTTTTTAAAATTTACCCTCTGAGAATCGTTGTTATTCATTAGAGCAACAGCTACCAGCACAGTCTGGCAAATAGCCCCAGAAGCAACACCACCGACCAAGGCACCCACCTACTACCGCAATCAGATACGAGACAGTCTTGCGATGTCCAATGAAGAGAGGCAAAGCAACATTGAAAGATTAAGACAGGCAGCTTTAATGGCAGCCTCCAAAAACGTGTCTTCATCAATCACCACAGAAAACAAGAGCCTATCAGCCAAAGAAAGGCTGCTGCAAAAGGCGTTAGAGTCCAAAGGACTGAGCTTGTCTGACTACAAAAAAGAAGAGCCTAAGAAACAGTTTTTCAGTCTGAATTCCAGTGCGCCAGCTGCCAAACCAGAAACAGTGGCCAGCTCAGCCAGCATTCAGACTTTGAACAGTGCGCCTATAACCCCTACCTTTGTGCCAAGCGCCATGAATCTAAGTTCTTTTCAGCACCAGCCAAGTTACAGCAACCTTATGACACAAAGTCCTGGCTCTTACTTTAACAAGCCCTCAACACCTATTATGCAGCAGCAGCCAATGGCCGGCGAAGCGGTAGACAACAGTTTTATAAAATACATATCCAAAGCCGAAGACAACTGTTTCTTTGTGGATGAAGAGTTGAAGTACAAAATCAGAGAGCAGACTTTTGATTTAAACAACTTTCCCCTGAACCATAAAACACCAATCATCATCCAAAACTATGCACAGCTGTCACTTATGTGGAAGGAGTTCAAAAGCAACAACTATTACTACAAGTGTAAAAAAATTACTGATAACGGCAACAGCACATATCTCATGAAAAGAATAGGCCAGCTAGATAATGCTATTTTGCCTAAGTCAAAGATCATAGTCAACATTAACAAAACCATATCGCAAATGAAACCGCTGATGAGCAATTCAAATGTTTTGGAGCTTGATTGTGTCTTTTTGACTTCTGGCTTTATAGACAACTCTTTGGTTCAGATCTACGAGTACTATCCTTACATGGTCAAGTGTGACGAGTATTTCAACACCAATGGTTTGGGTCTGAGTAACCATGTGCTGTCCATTACAGCAAGCAACATCTGGTTTGTTTTGTTTCAGTTGCTGAACTTTGTCAGATTCATGATTGAAAACAACTTGCATTTGCATCACGGTATCAAGCCTATAGAAGATTTTATTTCTTTGGACCAGTTCTTTGTTGTGGAAAATGACCACAGCAACTTTTTGCTGAAGTACAATAACTTGGGAGACTTGATCTCGAATAAATATTTGAAGTCATCTGAAAGTCTAACACTGAATCAGGAAAATAATGAAAACGAGTTGCAGGGCTTGACGAATGAAGCCAAGCTTTTAAATAAAATTGGTGTTATATGGAAAAACTTGGCGATCAGTGCAAATGTTCTAGCTAACAATTCTGAAATGAACGATATGATTAACTACTTGCTAGACTCCAACCCAACTCTTAATAAGGCAACTGCCCACTTTAATTTCAGTACATTAGCACAGTGTTTCGACAGAATAACAAACTTCAACCAGAAGCTTTATAAGAATTTGAGCAAGAGCTGCAACAATGAAGCATTTCTGAATATTTTGCTTAAACTGAATATAGCCATATCTGATTTCAAAGCCTCAGACTCCGTATGGCAGCCGAATGGAAGAAAGTACCCGCTGAAGCTGTTTTATGACTATTTGTTCAAAACAAGCTCAGGAAAACCAGACACTTTGAATTATGGGCATATTATAAAAAACTTGTGCAAGCTGGATTCAAACAGCTACGACAAATGCTTGCTTTCTGATGAGACCAAGACTACGTGTATTGTGATGAGCTACAAAGAGTTGAATGTGCTGGTTAACTTCGTATATATGCAGAGTATAAACAAAAATTTACAATAGATATTGATGAATGAGCATTTTATTTTGATTTATACAAAGTACACAGGGTGGTCTTTTTTTTTTTTGACTGGGCTTTTTTTCTGACAAATGTGTGCAGTTCATTGTAGAATCTAAGTGTTCGGAAACTGCTGTGCATTGTAAGGCCTGTTTGTTTAAAGAAACGTCTCGGTTTTCTGAAGCTTTTCTATTGTAAGGAAAAATGATCTGCAGCCTAAAGAACAAAATGACAATGATACAACATGAACAAAAGAGAAAAAAAGTTGTGTTTTACATGAAAAAGACAATGGCAACAGTATGGCTTAGGAGCTGGCACGGGCAAGGCTGGATTCTCTACTTATTTGGTATTGAAACCTCGTAAAGCTGGAGAAGTGTGTTAAACTCCGTCAGCAACGCAGAACAGACACACAGAGAGTGATTTTGTTCTGGGTGCATACTGGGCTCTGCAGTCAGTCACGCTTGTTCCCCGCAATGGCTTGCTTCTACGATTGTTGCGTAAGTGTCCCGCTGAAGACGCAGTTTTGGCCAGTCATCAATTATAACGTAATAAATCCTTCTCTGCACCTGGATAATTGAAGTTAGCCGTGAATAATAATGAAATTTTTTTTTTAAACTTCTAGCCTGTTTCTAAAAAAAAAAAAAATTACGCTTAGAAACGGATGATTACATCAATTTTGTCTATGTTTTTACACGTCCAGCCATGTTTTACTAGCAGAAAATGATAATATTTAATTATTTTTTTTTTTTCCCAAGGCGCAAATAGTAAAAATTACGAGTGAAAAAGCCGTTAATTTTTTTGGAATTTTGATCGCTGAAAAATCGGCCGTATTCTCCGAAGTGAAGACTAAAATTGTGTAATAGGATTTGGCTTTGTATTTATATGTACATATGTATATATATAAATGTTGATGTGTTTGATGATTTTTTTGGTCTGCAAGACATTGTGTGAACTTCTGTAAGCAGAATGGTGAAACATCCATAAAGAATTTCATCTAAAAGGCAACCATTAGTTAATTAAACCCCCAAAAAAACAAGTAAAGTGAACGATCATCTTTGAAAAAACACATTTTTTTATTTGTCTACAATTTTAATTTTAGTTTGACTTAGCAAAAAAGATATACGCGCAACAGAGAAATGAACTGCCCAATTGAATACACACGTTTTGAGGAGCCTGCTCCTAACGGCTTTCTAGACATACCTTTCTACATGGACTATGACTCAGTGATAAGTCACTCAACATACTGCTTTGAAAGCCACAAGTCTATGAATGTGTTTAGAAACCATAAAAGGTCAGGCAGCAAAAACGGTTTCAATGCAGAATACCTTGTAAGTGAAAACAACCAAATTCTTGGTTTGCCGTTGTTTGAGTGCAAATTCAAAAAAGACAAAAGCTTCCTGCTCAACGACTCTCAAAAAAACCTTTTGATTTACAAGTATGTTGCGCTGAAAATTAACGAGAACCCTAAACAACACTATGAATACGTTGGATTCAATGAGAAGCTGCAGCTGTCTGTTTTCAAGTACAACTACACAAGCATAAAAAACAAAGGAACGCCCTTTTCAGTGGACAACAAAAGAATCTACAAAAACAAGTTTTTGGACGGGTCCTCAATGTCCATGAAATTTAGCAGCAACTACAGCCCATGCACCGATGTTGAGGTGAAGATAGACGGTGCCGACATGTGCTGGAAACCGACTTCTCAGGCCAAAAGCAGCTATAACCTGATGGATTTGGCCTCTGATGACCAAAAAAAACTATGTCTGCTGGATACCAACATGAATCTTTGTGAAGATAAAGAGCTTCTTGGACTGCTGAAGGTGAATGATTTTGATGTCTACTCAAATTACGACAAAAAAAGAAACCACGGCTTTCTGAGCGACGCCAACGAAAAACTTGTAGCGTCTAGTTTTATACTGCTGCTTCAGAAAAAATACAATATAGGTTCAAAACTAGGCGCAATGAAAGGACTACATTAATGGGTTTATGTGTAAATAATTTTTTTTTTTTTTTTTTTTGCGCCGGAAAGTGAGGGCTAAAAAGCGCTTGTGTTTTTGTCAGGGGGGGAAACATCTTCGTCTTAAACCCATTTAAAACCCATGAATTAAATTTAATTTTTTATTTTTTAAATCAAAGCACAGCCAAAATGGAGTTATAGAAGCAATTTTAGGTATAGAATATATATATACTTAAAGGTTCAATTTTGTTTCTGATTTTAAATATATAGTTGTGTGGAATGAGTGGGATCCGCATTGATTGTGACTGGCAGCGCTGGATAGTCCTTTGATGAGCCTGTCTTTCTTTTTTTTTTTTTTTTGGCTGCACTGAATGTTAGTGAAGATCACCAAAAGAATTAGCATTCGCAAGCTTTACGGTCTGGTTAGCAAGCATAAAGTCTATATATGGTAAGTTCCACAACGCAAGAGCTAGGTGCATCGCCGCCTCCTTACACAGAAAAAGACATAAGAATAACCTCAACAAGCATTGATGTTCCTTTCTACACAAACCTGACATCAGTGCTCAACCAGTCTGTGTACTCGTTCAGTTCTTACGAGTCAATGCTTTTGTTTAAGCAAACCGGAAATAAGATGGAAAACCCAGAGTCTTTGATGAGGTTGCCCACAGGTGAGCTTATTGGCGTGCCTCTTTTGCAGTGCTCTTTGAAAAGGGATTTGAACATAGTGATGACACCTGAAAACATGAACTACGAGATTTTCAAGTTTACCGTGGTGCCTCTTGGCTCAGCTGAGAGCAATGCTTGTTTAAATCAAGGTTACACTGTTGTTTGTCAAAACAAAACCCACCGTGTAGCTATCTTTAAAAAGCTGTATGCGGAAGTCAGAAACTCCCTCATCATCAGCAATTTGGTCAGAGGAAGAAAGTACAAGTTATGTTTTTCTGATGAGACTGTGTCGATGGTTATACCTAAGCATTCCAATGTTGTCAGGCTTGAGGACTCGCCGCATTTCCATGATTGCAAATGGCTGTGTAAAGATACCAGAATGAGAAAGGAGTCTCTGAGTAGCAGCTATATGTTTCTGTCAAAGGAAAGAACGCCTTTGGGTGAGTATGACAACTCTGAAAGATCAAATAGAACTTCTATACACACAACCGGTGAGATAATGGGTAATTTGAATTTGAAAAAAATCTACAATAGCAATGTGATCTCAGAGTACGAAGAAATAATTATTTGTATGAATTTTGTGTTGATAAACCACAGCAGATTCCACAGGTTCTTGTTTAACAAAAAGAAAACATTGTTCCGTGTTTTGAAAAGTTTGAGACACATATAAAGCAATTGGCATTAGGTCATGTGTTTATCAAAACATATATACATACATATATGTGTACATATATACATAATTTTGCTCTAACGTTTATATAATTTATATTTTTTTTAAAGACTTTGAAGTTTGTTTACATGTTCTATTTTTTTTTTAAAATGTCTTTTTCAAAAAAAAAAAAATCCAAAAAAAAAGTGTAAACAAACTCAAAAAAAAAGTTAAAAAAAAAAAATTAAAATTATAAAAATTAAAAATTATATCCCTTTTTCTGTGCAAGCAGAGTGTGTAGCTAGTCTATGAGTACAGTGTGTTGAACAGGTAGAAGCGGATGGCTTCTCTGAGTTCTGTGTAGTTCAGCTGTATGGGTGTAAACGTTTCGTTGTAGATGTCCGAGTCTTCCAAAAAAGCGTGCATTGTTGGCGTGAACTTTGACATTGAAGCGTAGTGGTATGTTTTTTCTTGGGAAAAAAGCAGCTCAGCCTGGATCGGGTTTACAAAAAAGGCGTAGAAATACGCAATGATTTTGTTTTCAGCGTTTTCCTTGGTGAAAACAGAAGTGATGTTGAATATTTTGAATTTGCTGATGAACTGGTTTTTGTTTGATTTGTGCGAGTGTTTCGTTTCGGGGTTAAGCGACTGGTATGTCATGTAGATGAGTGTTTGGATGATCGATGTGTTTTTAAACGAGCATGATGGGTCAATGATGTACAGCTTGTGGTCCAGTCTGTTGAGAATAAAGCCGACCTTGTTGTGTGCAAAAAGAAAGAACTTTGTGTTGAAGAAAGGGCTCAGTTTAGCAGCATCAAACAGCTCAGAGTCTGCCAGCATGTGCGACATGTTTAGTGGGACGGTGCTGATGCTTATTTGCTTTGAGAAGAGGTTAGTGAGTTGAACAATGTCGCTTTGGGTGAATGCTGAGCAGGACGAAGAGTTAAGTTTTGTCTGCAGGTCTGGGTGTGCGTTGAAAAAAAGATTGTTGAGGTTGAATCTGTGAGGAAGAGAAATGGTTTTTGAGCATATGAGGGTGCTGTTGGAGATCGAGTATGCTTCAAGGAGTTCTTCTAGGGTAGGCCAGCTCTGGTTGTCTCTGATGTATCCGGTTGTTACCAGTGTTTTCAACTGGTTGAGTTTGAGTGATTTGTTGTTGAAGTGGATTCTGAGAAGCTTTTTTGTTTGCGCTATGAGTCTCTGGAAGGCAAGAGGGTATATGTGCTGGTTGTCAAGCATTGCAATGGCGTCCTGGTGTGCCATGAAAAGGAAGTCCGGAGTGCTGCTGGCTTTTTGTTTCTCTTTGTGACTTTTGTTCGTGTCTAATAAAAGCTTGGATGTTTTTCTGCGTGACATGGGGAAAATTGTGATAGCTGTGTACTTGTGGATGGTTTGTGTGCGCTGGACTTATTAGCAGGAATAGAAGAAAAAGAGGAGATGGAGAGATTGAAAGTTATTTCTAAATAGAAAAAAAACTAATTGTACTGGTTGGTCAGTGTTTGGATTGATGTTAGATTGGTGACATATGAGCAAATTTGAAAAGAATAGGTAGCAGATAAACAGAATAGAGACATTGAAATGGAAGATGAGAACATTGAAGTGCAGGAAAAAAAAAGAGTGGAAGCGCGCTTTTAAAAAAAAAAAATAAAAAAAATTTTTTTTCTACAAGATTTTGGTTTGGACAGTTTTGCGAAGAGGTTAGGGAAAGTGTGAGGTACGGAGAGCAAAAGGGATAATTTTTTTTTACTGGAATAAGTGGATTTAATTGTTATTATAATCGGTGTTTGTTTTATGTTGATGATAGTCAGTAGAGCTGTAATACTATGTGTTCATGTACAAGGAATGTATATTTAATGTGATATTTCGTGAATTTATGAAATGTAATTTTTGATATAAGACGTTTTTAGTGAGCGCATTGAAGAAGTGGAACATACAGGATGCAGAATATGTGAGTGTACTTAATGGAGAATATGTGAGTGTACTAAATGGAGAATATGTGAGTGTACTTAATGGTGAATATGTGAGTGTACTTAATGGAGAATATGTGAGTGTACTAAATGGAGAATATGTGAGTGTACTAAATGGAGAATATGTGAGTGTACTTAATGGTGAATAGGTGAGTGTACTAAATGGAGAATATGTGAGTGTACTAAATGGAGAATATGTGAGTGTACTTAATGGTGAATAGGTGAGTGTGTATGTTATAAGTAGATGTTTTTTACTGTGTGCGTGTAAGAGGATTATAGTATACTAGGATATATGACGTATGGTATGATTGTGTAGCGGGAATGTTCCATATAAGATATGAAAATAGGAAATAAAATATAACCAAAGGCAAATATGATTACATTTGTTTTTTCGGTAATAAAAAATATTTGTGGGTAATGTGTAGGTAGGTTTAGTATAAGTAAAAAAAAAAATAAAAAATACTTTGTTGGGTGTAAACAAAAAAAAGTCACGGGACGGAGTAAACAAACTGGGAGGAAAAAAGGAGCAGGAGAGGGGGAGAAAAAAAGGAAAAAAAGGAAAAAAAAAGGAGAAAGAGAGGATGAGGGAAAGAGGTGTAAGTCACATGACGATGATATATAATATATGAGACATAATATAAGAGATGTATGATATAAGACATAATACATGGGATACAAGGTATATGATATAATATATGAGATGTAGGATATAAGGTATAGGATATAGTATATAAAAGGTAAGATATGAAGTATAGGACATAATATATGAGATATAAGGTATAATATAATATATGAGATATAATATATGAGATATAGGATATAAGACATGAAGATGAGATATAATATATGAGATATAAGGTATAAGACATGAGATATATGATATAATACATGGGATACAAGGTATAAGACATGAGATATATGATATAATATAAGATATGAAGTATAAGATATAAGACATGAGATATAGGATATAAGGAACAAGACATAAGACAGATGACCCACATAACACATGACCCATAACACATGACTACACATCACATGACCCATAACACATGACCCATAACACATGACCCATAACACATGACCCATAACACATGACCACATAACACATGACCACACACACAAATCACATGATTACCGAAAAGGGTATACGAACGAACCACAACACATCACATGACCCATAACACATGATTACCGAAAAGGGTATACGAACGCAACCCAGTCCCCTTGGGGCGTAAGCACGCATATAGTCCAGTGGCTAACAACCCCTCTCCTAACTCCGGACCCGAGTTCGAACCCCGTCCAGGTCCAGGTCCCCCACCCAGGTCAGGTCAGGTCAGGTCAGGTCAGGTCAGGTCAGGTCAGGTCAGGTCAGGTCAGGTCAGGTCAGGTCAGGTCAGGTCAGGTCAGGTCAGGTCAG
>JAJMDM010000013.1:0-11130 GCA_030573555.1 Hanseniaspora hatyaiensis (nom. inval.)
CCAGACTTTTTTTTCTGTGCTGAAAAAAAAAAAGTGGCACGTTCAGCCTGGATGCCCCGGCCATAGGGCCATTAATTCCGGTGGGCACGTGTGTGCGGTCGGCTAGCTGGGACATGAACGGCAGCGGCAGAAGCCTTTTGCGAGGAGCCATCAGAGGAGCGTAAGGAGCACGTGTGCGTGATCAAGGGTCTCTGCTGTGTAACGCAGTGCTGGTCTGCAGGAAACAGGCTTAGTGGGCTGGATCTCACGGCACTGGACCCTGGATCCAGGGTTTATTGGGCTGTATCTCACGACAATGGGCTTAGTGGGCTGGATCTCACGGCACTGGGCCCTGGATCCAGGGTTTACTGGGTTGGATCTCACGGCACTGGGCTGATTGGGCTGTATCTCACGACAATGGGCCCTGGATCCAGGGTTTATTGGGTTGGATCTCACGGCACTGGGCTGATTGGGCTGTATCTCACGACAATGAGCCCTGGAGCCAGGGTTTATTGGGCTATATCTCACGGCACTGGGCTGATTGGGCTGTATCTCACGACAATGGGCTTAGTGGGCGGGACCTCCCAGCACTGGGTTTGCTCCGCCGCCTGGCTCTCTCGTTTAATATTACTAACAAAATTACTTATGTATATATATGTGTCATCTCCGCTAGCCCGTCAAACAGATCATCAGAACTCATCCAACTGTATTCCGTTTTTGCTCAGGCTCTCAAAGTTGTTTCCTTTCTCCAGCACCGGAGACGATATCACAGATGACTGTCTTCCGTTGATTATCGGAACTGTTTCACTCAGGTGTCTGAAGTGGTTTTTTATTGTATTGGTCGAAATTTTTCTTTTACCGCTGCTTCCAGCTTCCTGCTCAGAGTTGTTAGTTCTTGTGGTTTTCTCAAATAGGTCCATTCCTCTATCCATCAAGCTTTCGTCGTCTTCTTCTGCAACGTCCAAATCAGGCATGAACTTCACTATTTTCTTTCTGTTTGGATCAGTTGGATCATACCCTTGAGGGTACTGGTCAAACTCTCCCTTTTTCCAGCATTCTCTAATGATGTCAATGTCTCTTGGGAAAAACATTTTTCTCATAACATCGATCAAAAATCTTGGCAGCAAACAGAATAGTATACCAACAAACAGAACAGCCCAAAACGAGGCTGATCCAAAAACTCTTGACCCAGACTTATAAAACTCACCAGCTTTGAGGAAACTTGACCATATTCCTGTCCATGCAATGAAGATTACGTTCGAAAGTATAACCCACATAGTGGTAAACCAATCCCATCTGTATTGCTGCAGCAAAACGTAAAAATTACATGAGCATACTGCAATAGCAGTAACTGGAACACCAACAAAGTATCTACTGGCTAAGCCCAATCCGTTATTTGTTACCAATCCGTTCTGCTTGTAAAGCATGTATGGGAAAAAGAAGCAAATAGCAGATTGGTACAGACCATCCAGCATGTAGAGCCAGAATTTCGTCATATTCCATTCTAATCTTAAAATACCCGATCTATACAGCTCAGGTACAAGCAGTGAAACCACATCGTTTACATCTTGGTCTAAAATCCCCAAAAAGATAACTGGCAGTGAGGTAAAGGCCAAATTGTAGAAAGTCAAATATGTGTATTCAAACAAGTAAGAGCCATCAAAATCATTAAAAATACCGTACCAGAAGAGAGCAACGGAGAAAATAACGTTTTTGTAGAAAAAGCTAGGTATCATTTCACTTAATCTCTTGTAAGACCATCTCCCATGAACCAAAATCAGTCTAGTCAAAAATCTAAACTGACCAATGGCATAGTCAGAGCACATGACGGCTTGTCTACCTTCTTCACCAGCAATACCTACACCGACATCGGCTGATTGGATCATTGCAACATCATTAGAACCATCACCAATAGCTAAAGTGATGACATCTAATGTGTCCTTAACAAGTTTGACAACAGCAGCTTTCTGTGCAGGACTGACTCTGCAACATAAAACAGCTTTACAATTTTTACACAGCAACAAAAACTTTCTAGCAGTATCAGCATCAGCCAATACCAACTTCAAAGCGGCACCATCAATAACAACACCGTATTCTCCTTTAGGAACATCATGGTCTTTTATAGCATATGCAAGTTCTTCTCTGTCACCCAGCATATCAAAGTTGTCTTGCAAGTACTTGGAAATAAGGTTATCAACATATTCAGATGGGTCTACGTCTGTATTGTCTGTGTTTTCATCAGTAGCAATTACTAGCAGTTCCATATCATTACCCAACAGGTTACAACTGAAACCAATGTTGATAGCAGTTTCAACTTTGTCACCAGTTAAAACCCACAATTTAATACCAGCTTCAGCAAGAATAGCAATAGAATCTGGTACACCATCTTGTAATCTATCTTCAATAGCAGTACCACCTAAAAGAACAAGTTCTCTTTCGATCTCTTCAGCAACACTTTCCATAGCAGCTTCTCTGTCGTTCAAGGAATTCATAGCCTCTTCATTTCTTTTATTCCAGCTCAAATAATCTTCCCATGCAATTTCTCTTTGCGCAATACATAGTGTTCTCAAACCTTCAGTTGCAAAGTCTTCTAGGTCCTTTGCTGTATTGTCCAATAATGCAGGATCGTTGTTAGTTTTAGATAATCTGGAGTAGATAATAGAGTCAGCACCTTTACAAATTAGCAAAGCTTTTGGTTGACTGTTAGCATCACCAGGGATTTTGATAATACAAGACATTCTCTTTCTAGTAGAGTTAAATTCCAAAATGTTTAAAATTTCAAATTCTTTTTCAACTCCTTGAACTTCAATGATGACACCTGTTTTGGTTCTTTGCAAAAATGTGAAACCCATATCTCTTGCTGTTGAAACCAAAGCAGCTTCATCAGGCGATTGAGCTTTGTAATCCAACTTACCTTCTGTTGTTTTGCTGGGCTCACTCAAAACAGTGTGACATAAAGCCAAAGCCAACATGAAATGTTCATTACAATCTTTTTGGTATTCACCAGACTGGTTTAGCAAATCCTTAACAAAGTCTTTTGCAATAAATGTAATTTCATCTTTAAAAAATTGAGAGTTTTGGCCCAGCTGTGGTAGCAATTGGAACATTTCTTCAGTGTCCTTTTTGATCAAATCAAATTCAACAATAGCTTCTTTTTCAACATCAATACCTTGTCTTTTTCTTAGCCCTTGCAAAGCTTCTGTATAGGCTCTACCATACTTCTTACCATTAATAGTACATTTTTTGAATTCCATAACATTTTGTGTCAATGTACCAGTTTTGTCAGAGAAAATGTACTCAATTTGGCCCAAGTCATCAGAAATGTTCCATGATTTCGGAGTACATCTATAGTCTAACTTAGCATAATACAAGAGCAAATCGTGGTGGATAAAAGCAGCCTGAGCTGTTTTGATGATTTCAACGGAAATATACAAAGAGATTGGAACTAAAGACTGGAATAAAATTACAGCAACAAAAAAAGAAATAATACCATTTTTCCAAGGGTTACCACCAATAGATCCAAATTCAAAGTAATTTCTTGATGTTCCTGTTTCTCCATAGTAAACACCATTGCAGATAGCAGATATTAAACATAAAGAAAACAGCAAAATAAAGTTAATGATAACAGCCCAGTTCAGCTCTTTAGAAATTCTAGATTTCTTAGTTGGAGTTACTCCTGAATTTAGCATAATCTTGGTATCATCACCAGTGTAAACAACAACACCCATAGCCCATTTAGTATTTCTTAAAGAACAACCTCTTAGCAAAACATTGTTGATGTTACAGGATTCTTGCTTCAGATAGTATCCGTTGACAGGAGGCAGTCCTGGTCCTTGACTTTCCAACTGGTTATTGGCAATGTAATTGTCGTCGTCGTCCTCTTCGTTGGCATCATCATATGCGCCATTGGTCGTTGTAATGTTTTTTCTTTGGTACCATTTCAAAGTACCTTGGTATGAGTACAAGTTAGGATGTGGACCTTCAGAATCTATCCAAAATCTACTTTTGGCTATGTCTTTAGATGTTCTTATGGTATGAGAACATTTCAAAGACTGCTTGACTTTTAGGTTAGTTTCACCATCAAGGTTTTTAGTTTCCACATAACACGCACCGTCAGGATCACTGGTGGATAATAAAACAACATCAGCAGGAATTTCATCGTCAGCGTGAATTCTGATAATATCACCAACTTTGATATCTTTCCAACTAGATTTCTTGAATCTGATTGAAGGATCATCAATAGTTGGAATGGAAGGGTCCACAAGAGTCCCGAATTTTTCTAATTCGCTGGCATTCAGGTGAATGGAACGTCTGTTTTCTTCATCCATAGATGGTCTAAATTCCATGGTTTGTCTGCCGTTTGAAGTATACTGGAATTGGTCATTCATCTGTTTTAATTCGTTCTTGTGTTTTTCCCTTAACAGTTCAGCTTTTCCTTTTTTGGTGGTTCTTTGATATACGAATCTGTATGTTTTTACGGTCATTTTGGTACATGCTTTTTTGAATCTTCTCCAGTGGGATATGTTCTCATCTGAGACATTGTAGTTTTCAATACCCATTAAGATGTAACTAGGAGTGTTGTTGACCTTTGCGTCCAGAATGGTTCTTTTAGAATCTTCGAACCCGTCTTTAATCATTGTTATGATAATAATAACAATCAAAGGAACAGCGGCTAGACCGGGATCAGTAACACCGAAAATAGAAAAGGCACCTAAAATTACCATTGTTAAAAAGTAAACATTGGCAATGTTGTTGAATTGAAAACCCAAGTTTTTTGGAATGAAAGACAGCGGAGTGTATTTGGTGGTTCTGATTTTGTTTCTTGGGTAGTTGACCAAAGGCTTGCCCTCTTCATCCAGCATTTCAGCAGGAAGCTCAGCATGAAAAAATATACTTCTTTTCTCGTGTGCTCTGTTGTTGGACTCCCCTGATAGGTCGTCAGCAGTGTTGAAAGCCTCGTCGTCATGAGAGGCTATACCGCTGCTTTCAAAGGGGTTGTGAAGATGAGACTTTGCCCATTTAAGAGTTTTGGCTCTGCCAACTCTCGGCTTACCGTCTTTATGTCTTCTGGTACCAAATCTTAATCTTTTGACGCCGGTGTTGTTGTTGTCCTCAGCATCAGAGACGTTGTCCTTTTTCAAGTAGTGTCTGTCATCATCAAACTCATCAACAAACCTGGCATGCTGGTGTTCTTTTGGGGTTTTGATTTGTCTTGAGAAGCTGGCGTCGTCATCGTCGTCGTCTTCTGAATAAAAGTCGGTGTTCAGAGTGTTCTTGTTGCTTTGTGCAAACAGCCCGCTCGGCTTGTTGTTGCTCTCAGTGCTGCCACTTAGGTTGTAAATGTTGGATGAGGCGTTGTTTTTTGTTTCTCTCGTGGTGGAGTTGTTGTATAATTCGCTGTCGTCGTTGTCGTCATCCAGCGAGATGTCATACAGCTTCTTCCCAATGTCGTCATTAAAGGGGGACGATGTGTTTTGTGTGCCCATTGAACGCTGAAGCTGTGGTTGGAGATTGTTTGGTTGCTAGAGTAGCTGTTCAGCTGTGGTTTTAAAAACAAGTGAATGGTTGTTGTTTTTCAAACTTCAATAAGCAAAAAAAAAAAGTTTCGGATAAAATAGCAAGAAGAAGCTAGTTGGTATTCTGAAATCCGCTTGTTACAGCAACCTGGCTTGTTGGTTCTCTGGTCAACTTGGGTCTGTGATCTTAAGTCCTCAAAAGCAGAAAGTTGAGGTCCGAACGATGAGCCATGTGCAAACATCACGAAACAATCGCAAGAGCATAAAACCAGCGCCCAAATGGAACAAATTAAATTTAAAGACAATATATTAAAATAAATTAAATACTTAAATTTATAAATAAATGGTTGAAAAAAATTTTTAGCTGCTGTTCTTCCTACTAATTCGCTCAAGAAGAGGCTAATTATGTAAAGAACAACCTCCGCAGCCCACAGAAAAGGGTGCCGCGCCTGATCGCGGGCGGGGAGGAGGACACGGAAAAAGAGTGCTGTGCTGGCGGATGAGTTTAGCTGCGCCGCGTTTGTGGAGGCGCCTATGTCCGTGTAAGGGCGAGCGGGGATTGTGGGTGGTGGAAAAGACGGAGTTTGCGGCTGGGAGAGAATCCGGTGGCAGGGTAGCGTTAGAGGTTTAAAGTGTAGCGCCAGAGTTTTAAAAGTGTAGCGCCAGTGTTTTTGCCAGTGTAGCGTCAGTGCCATGGCAGAGTGGCTGGGATAGCAATGCCCTATAAGACCCCCCTCGCTATGTAAGGCACCACAAACCTCTTTTTCACGTAGTCGCTCGTCAGGCAGTTGTGTGTCAGGGACACCACTCCTTGGTTCATGAGCCTGCAGCCAAGGTGCTTTTCCTCCAAGTACACAGCCAGCTGCTTAAGCTCGTCTCCGCGGGAAGCACTCGGCTCCGCCTTGTATTTGCTGTAGGACGCAAACTTGAACCCCAGGTGCATTGTGTGCTCACAGTTGAACATTCGGGCGTAGTGCGACTGCAAGAGAAAATCCCCGTCTTGTGACGTTTTCATAAAGTCCTCAGTCTTGTTCAGCATCAATGCTGCGTTTGACAGGCCCCTGAAGTACAGTTTTTGCTGGTTTCTCATGGACAGAAGTTGGCTCTGGTTTGGCCCACTCCCATGCGAGCCTGTAATTGTGTACGCTGCTTCATTAAACTCCTCGCTACTGTGGACAGGGTCGCGCATGTCTGTCTTGAAAACGACCGTTTGCTGGTCGGATTGATTGTGCATGTTTTGGCCGTTTATGTGCTTCCTGGCAACAAGTTGTCTCCATGCGCTTATCGCTTTTTTTGAGTAATACTTCTTGTCAAAGTTCAAAACTGTCCCATAGACCAGCTTATTGAAATTAGTCCCGTTTTTTTTCTGAGCTGAATCTGCGTTTTTTTCTAAATAATCCACATTAGTTGCAAGGAGCTGGTTTATAAACGATGCGTTGTTTTCAGCAATGTCATTAAGCAGCAGTCTATAAAAGTTTGCATAATCGTGAATACTAAAATGCATGTAATTGTTCAGCAATAAAGTGTTTAAGTTGTTGTCCAGCCATGTTTTATTCCTACTTTCACAGTCCAAATTTTCAAACTTCTTCTTAATGTTTTGCATTTTGGCAAACAAATCAATGTCGCATAAAAACTCCATTGAGCCCACGTTTGTGTAAAAATGCATAGGCATAAATCGTGTTCTTATGTTCATGCTATAAAGCGCCTTAAAGATACTGTTGGATATTGCCGGCGTTGACATGCTGACAAATGGTGTTAGCCGAAGAAATCGCTTGTAAAGATGCAAAAGATGCTGTTTGAACCGGGGATCCTCGATCTCCTGTTTTGGGATGTTCATAATTTTTGTGTTATAGTACTTATATCTTGGGTTACAAAACCTTTTCGGCAGCCCATAATATGCCTCTGTGAACTTCATTATGATGTAAGCAAAAAAAAAATATGTCCAGGTTTTGCTTGATGGCTTGCTGTTCAACGCTGCGTATGAAATATGTTTAAACGCCTTCTGCTTATATGAAATATCTCATCACAGTATATTGGGTCTGTGTGTTGGAGTCTGCGTTGTCAGGTTTTTTGCCTTTTTTTTTTATAATTCACATACTCATTTGTAACACTAACTAGGTCATGTATGTGTTACAAAAAACTTATATGATCCATAGATTGATGGTAGGAAGAGAAGCAGATTACTACAACTTATTCAGAATTAAAGTTGAAAAAAAAAAAATAATTCAATCAGATGTTTAAATTATATCTAACGGAAAAAAAAAAGTTTTAAAAAAAAAAAAATAGTAATAATGGTTGACTAAAATGAACGCTAAATGTAGCTTTTTATGCAAATTTTAAAAAAAGAAAAATGTATACATACTTTTTTCAAACTGCTTTGAAGAAACTGCCGTTGAAAAGAGTCTGCTGCTGGTGAATGAAATGCTTTTTACATACTTTTTTGCAATGGCCAAAAGTATGTAAAACAAAAAACTCTTTGGAGCCAGGCGTATTGACAACGCGGCTGAGCATATGATTTATGTATTGTAATGCATTCCAGCAAAAAGATTCCATATTTTTTTGTAACTGAAATATCCTTGATAAGCCAAAGCTTTTCATCTTTTATTGATTAAACGGCATACTATCTGGCAATGATCTGCAGATGTTTCTGTCTTTGTGTATTTGGTTTTCTTATTCCTTTGCAGCCGGTATAGCATATTTCTTAGTCCATTCCTTGGCAACCTCGCAGTACTTGGCGTTATCGTTTTTGCACAGCTCAGCAACATCGCTCAATAAAGGATCATCTGGGTTAGGTGTTCCTAGTAGCTGTTGGATAGATAATAAAATTGTTCTAATTTGAAAAGCAGGAGACCAGTGGTCTTTCAAGACATCTAGACAGATTCTTCCTAGCTTATCGATGTTTGGGTGATATAGTGGTGTCAAAAATCTGATTTTAGGTGGTTCCATCGGATACTCCTCAGGCAAGTACAATTCTAGGTTAAAGACGCCGCCTTCAAAAGGTGAATTGTCCGGCCCTTCCATTTCAACGGTTAGGTATCTCAAGTTGTCATCATCCGGTATGCTGGTCTTGATTCCTGGAACAGGATCGGTGACTAAATTCTTAGTTTCTTTTATTATTCTTCTCGGTAATCCGCTCATTGCGTATGTGTTGTTTGTGGTTTCAGTGTATTCTCTGGTGTTTTGGCGTACTTCTTCTCTCTGTTTCAAATGTATATCAGAAAAAGGATTCATGCACAGTGCAGTATGAGTATTCAAAGGGAAAGATTTTAGGAGTTTATCCCTGAAGGTGACTTTTATTTTTTTTTTCCTCATAATTTTTTTTTTTTAAAAAGTCCAGTGAGAAAAGTGCATGTGACCAACCCCAAACAAAGACAGCTATAGCGTCTGCCCTTAGCAAAGAAAGACTGTACCAAGTTAGGCTAGGGAAAGACTTGGTTTTGTATAAAAGTGTGCCAGATTTATAGAAACCATATTGTTTTAAATTGGCAGCCTGTAAAGCCACCAGCCACCTTTGTTTAAAGGGGATATAGTTAATTCAAAAGCTTATAAGCCGCTATAAACAAAAAAATATATATACTGTTTTTTTGTTTACATGTAAAATTTAATTAAATTTTTTTTTGTATTTTACTTAGTTTATTTAAAGCATTTTTATAACAAGGTAAATAGTTTAATAACAATGTAAACAAAAAACTTACACGGATACTGATTTTAGTTGTCAAAACTGCTTTACATCCATCGACGATACTGTTTGCTACTCTGGCTAAACCACCTCATTGCATCTTGCTTGTCGTTACCAAGTGGATTGTTCAACTTTTAAAACCTGTCTAAATTTTTTTTTTAATTTAAAATAATTGTTAAAACATCACAACAAAAAAAAAAGATTTGCCAGTTCGTATTTAAACTCGATACATGACCTTTTTTTTTTTTTTTGGATTTATTATATAGTTGCTGTTTCAATACATAAAAGCATTCTTCTACTTCAAATATACACTAAACTAGCAATTTTAATGCATTGTTTTGCCATAGCCAATTAATTTATTAATTCTTTTTATTGCTTCTTTTTTTTTTAATGTTTTTTTTTTTTTTTTTTTTTTTAAAAACCTAGAAAAAATTTGTTTTGATTAACTCTTAACATGTTTCAAATTTATTGAGAAGAAGTTTCCAAAGACTTGACAGCTTCAGCTAATTCTTGGTCAAAAACGTTCTTATCAGCGATCATAGCAGATAATTTGTTTTCTGGTAAATCTAATAACATGTTAGTAACAGTGTTGGCCTTTTCTTCAGAAAATTCAACAGCAGCTAAAGCATGAGAGAACCACTTGTTACCTAGGTGGTTCTTGACTTGAGGTGGGAATTGAGTCATTTGCTGTGGCATTGGGAAACCTCTCATTGGAACTTGAGGGAAACCGTTTGGTGGCATTTGACCTGGGTACATGTTAGGGTACATCATTTGTGGTGGCATACCTTGAGCAAAGTTTGGAACAACCATTGGACCACTTGGACCGCCGAATCTGTTGAACTTTTGTTCAAATTCTCTGTTCAACATGATGGATCTGTCGTTCTTCTTTTGGAACAGAGAAACGTATAGAGCCTTTTGCTCGATCTTGAAACCGTTTAAAGCTTCAATAGCAGCAGCAGCTTCTTCCTTCTTGGAGAAACAAACAAAACCGTAACCTAAGGAGTTACCGTCTTGAGAGGAGATCTTGGCAGAAGTGATTTCACCGTATGGAGCAAACAATTCAACCAATTTTTCTTCCTTGAAAGATTTTGGAATGTTCTTAACGTATAGGTTGGAGTCCTTGAATTTATCGTCTCTTTCTTGAATGGCTAAGCTGTGAGCTTTCTTCAATTCAGCCTTTCTTTCGTGACTCTTTTGAGCTCTGCCAACAAACATCTTCAAACCCTTGAATTCAAATTGGTTTAGAGCTTCAACAGCCTTGGAAGCATCTTCGTGCTTGGCAAAGTTACAGAAACCGTAAACAACTGGAGACTTGTCCTTTCTGGATAGGGAGAAAGAAGTGATTTCACCTAATTCAGAGAACAACTTCTTGATTTCTTCATCAGTACCTTCGGAAGAAACATTCTTGAAAAAGACATTGGTGTATTGGTCCTTGATGGCTTGGATCTTAGCATCTCTTTGTTCTTTGCTCATGTGGGCACAGACACTTAAGACGTAACCGTCGTCTAATTCAATGCCGTTCATGGCAGAAATAGCATCTTCAGCAGACTCCTTGTTCTTGTATTGAACAAAACCGAAACCTTTGGAAACACCGTTGGAGTCGTATTGAATCTTGGAAGATAAAATTTCACCAAAAGTCTTGAAGATAGCATAGAAACCAGCATCATCAACGTCTGGGTTCAAATGCTTGACGTAGATGTTACTTTCGGTGTTCTTTAAGCCATCCAAATCCTTGATAACCCAAGAAATTCTACATTGCTTACCCTTGATTTCGCTGAAGTTCAATTGTTCTAAAGCGTTGACAGCAAATTCCTTTTCAGGGTAGTTGGCGTAACCGTGGCACAAAGATTCCTTGGTGACACTGTCTCTACATAGCTTAATGGAGATAACAACACCAAATTGGGAAAACAAATCGTATAAGTCAGATTCGTTGACGCTCTTGTCCAAGTCACTTAT
>JAJMDM010000013.1:11230-39909 GCA_030573555.1 Hanseniaspora hatyaiensis (nom. inval.)
TTTTTTTTTTTTTTTTTTTTTTTTTTTTTTTTTTTTTTTTTTTTTTTTTTTTTTTTTTTTTTTTTTTTTTTTTTTTTTTTTTTTAAGTTTTCTTTAAAATGCTTATTGAATACAAAAACACTGTTTATATAAAGAAACTAAGACTCAACTGATGTTAATATTGGATACTAGTACTAATTAAGTTCTGGTTTATAACAACTTTCTGTTTCTTCTTTAAAAAAAAAGTTTTGATATGTTTTAATTAAAGGACATGAGGTTAAAATTTTAATTATAAAACCTATAAATAAATATATTCGTACAGGTGGAAGATCAATTAATAAGAAAAATAATAGTGACATTTATGAAAAAGAAAGCATTTTCCTTCACCAAACAAGGACATAGACATATATAAATCAAATTGGAGCTTTGTAAAAACAACAGAATAAAAACCACATGAAAAATTTACAAAAATAAAAAATCGTCGAACCTAATTCGTTCATAACAGCAGCATCGTGTTTTTCACCTGCCGAAAAGAGAAAATTTTTACCCAGTGGGAGATTAAATTGTGGAGTTTGTTATTTCTCTTCCTGTTTCTAGAACAAAAGTTGCTTTTTTTTTTTTTTTCTCTCTTCTTATAACGCCATTGCTGTTTTGGGTAATTATAGTAAACTGGAAACATAGGCAGTTTGTACGGTGAGAGCTTAAATCCGAGCACGTGGTTTTCTCGAACGGCGTTTTGTAGCTTTAATCAACGCAAGGCAGACATCCTACTAAAGTCTCGGCTCTGTTTCAGCAAAGAATGGACAAACATCTTCTTGCCAGAGAATACATAGCTATAGAGCCACCGTGCACGCAAATTGATATAAAAACAATATAAGTGATGATGGGCCACATGATATAGGCCAGCTTTTTATAATGGGCAGCTTCGCCAGCATCACCAGTGCCCTGTATTTGCTCTTCCAAAAACTCCTGAGCCATCACGCAGCTGTAAATCGCACCCACACCCACAGCCCCAAAGTGCCCCAAAAAAAGCGATTGTTTAAAAGTATGGACATCAGGCATGAACCTGTGCAAGAGCACAACAACCGGAATTCTTCTAATAGTTAGAACAACCAGTCCTACAAGAATCAGCCTCCATATGGTTAACTCCGGTACTATGGACACATTGACAGCATTGTTAAAAGCATTAAAAGGCAAGATTGATCCCAAATAAATAAAATAACAACAGTTCATCAGGAAGTCCAAAGAAGAGATGAATTTGAACTCCTCTGTGTGGCCGCTGTACCAGTCAGTCCAAGCAAAAGCAGTCCCAGCAAAAAATGAAACCAGAAGGTCATCAATCCCAAGAGTTGAGGCGCATCCTATCAAGAAAACAATAAAGCTCAAGTATATTGTTATAACAGACTCTTTGGTTAGCCAGTAGTTTGTAGCTTCCGCATTCTCCTCCAAGTTTTTGTATCTTTCATTTATTAGCTCGTTAGAGTCAGTTTCTGTGATAATTATTTTTTGCAAAGCTTTTCTGGCAGCAATGCCCATTATGACCCCAAACACGGCAGCAAACAAAACTTTATACAAAATAACATCAACCAGCCAGTTTTTGATTATGTGCCTAGCTTTGAAATTTTCGCTGTATTTAGAGCTGTTGCTGTATTTGATAAGCTGAAGCGACAGAAAGATAAATGGAAAAGCCATTCCATCGTTAACCCCGCTTTCCACAGCTATGATGTGCCTCAAAATCTCAGGAACATTGTCAATGGCAAACTGGCCAGTCATAATACTAGCCGACAAGCATGGATCTGTAGCTGTGATGCATCCTGCAATCAGCAAGCCATCGGTGAAGTGTAAAGATGGAAAAATAAGCTTGAAAAAAGAGCCTGTCACAATCCAGCCAAAAGTCATTACAGGTACAATCAACAAACTGATTGTTTTCCAATGATATTTTAAAAACTTTTTAGGAGTGTCGATTGCTGTTGTGAAAATTTGTATGCAAAGGATCACCCTGCTCAGCTCGTAGGTCAGCTGCTGAATGTTCCCATCCGAGACCCACTTGTGTGGGTTGATCCACTTCAAAACTTTGCTTCCAACAATGATCCCAAAGATTGTAGAAAAGAAGCTTTCAGTCAGGAAGATAAAGTTCTGTAGTTTGTATGAGACTAGCGAATATAGCAGACAAAACAGCCCAACCAAAAGATATGTCACGTGTGGATTATTGTTGTCAATTTGACTCCAGACCATAGGCTTGCAAATATATGTGTTAGACTCACAGCGTCAAAAGTACTTTAGTTCCTTGCTTTAGTTATTTTTTTTTGCTCTACTACTTGAATAATCTGAAATGTGTGAAGATTTGTTTTATTTAGAACTATGTGCAACAATTAAGTCTCTTTCCACAGCCCATCTTAAATAAGGTTTTTAAAATATGCACCATGTTTGCTACATTAACATGTTTTAAGCCACTTGTTTTTCCCGGATATACTGAATTAAAAAAAAAAAAAAGAAAAGAAAAAAAGGTTATACATAAACATTTAAAAAAAAAGTGACAATAACGCTTAAAGCCAACTTTTGGTGGCTACCAAGTGCAAGGGGCGTGCTTGGAGGTAGCAATGGCAGTCAAAGCTGTCTTTAAAGCGCTTATAACGGCAGGCCTGAAATGACAGGCATCTTGCAAAAAGCACATGGTTTGTTTACAAAATCAAACGAAGAATACTTCTCTATTTTTTGTTGACTGCCATATCCAATCTTAAGCATCACAAGAGCTTGAGTTCACATTAAGCAAAGAACGGCCGGTTACAGGTTATGAAAATGCTGTAATTCAAGCACTTACTGTGTATGTTTTGAATTATGCTAGGAAGCACACGTTATATACAGTGAATCAAGCTGTCGGCTTTATGCTTCTGCTCAATTTGTTATACATAGCCATAAGCGCTTCAAATTTAACAACTGATGGCCAGTAAGTGGCTACATACTGCCAATAGTCCTCTCTTATAGGGTTACCCAAAGTTCCTTTTTGAGATTTCAGTACACTTTCTATGTGGTTACCCACTGTTGTTAATTCTTTTTTCAAAATGTTCAATTTTTCAGTTTTGTCTTTTGCTGAGTTACTGTTTTTCAAGTTTTGCAAAGAAGGCAAAACTTTGTTCATTTGCGTTTTAATCTTTTCTTTGTTGTTTGCAGAGCTTATGACAGGAGAGCCTGAGCTTGATTTCAACTTCTTCGAGGCTCCTGAATTCTCTTTTGGAGCAGCAGGCTTTCTTTTTTTAGGAGCAGATGAAACAGTCTCTGCACTGTTTTCTTTGACATTCTTTTTCGCAGTTGCTGCTGCTGATTCACTGTTTGGCGATTTGGAAGAGTGCTGTTTGCCCTCGTCATTTGACTTTCCATTGCCACCAATGCTTCCCTGAATGATATCTCTTAAATGGCTTAACAAAGTGTCAATTCTTCTGTTCAAGTGAGAAGGCTGTGGACTCTTTTTAACCAATGCAGACTTGGCAATTGGTTCAGCACCAGGTGTTACAGCCAAAGGAATTCCATCAGGAGTTGGTAAAGCAACCGGAGTAACTTCTTTAACAGTGTCAGTTTTTTCTTTTTTAGCATCCTTTCTTGACAGGGCTCTGCCATCAGTAAACAACTTATCCTCTAAACCTAAAAACGGATCATCTCTTATTTGTGACCAGGAGTTGTAACCATACTTATACAAACCTACTAACAACTTTTCGTCATCTTCCTGAGTCCAAGGAACAGACCAATTGACTTTTTGGTTGCATGGGGCTTCCAAATGCAAAGTTAATTCAGGATCATTGATATCTTTAGACCCATTGGTTTGATTCATAACTTTTCTCAACAAACTCATGTCATTGTGTCTTTTCAATAAAGTTTCCGCATTGATTCCTTTCAAACAGCCAAAGTCAAAAGCAACAGATTTCTTTTCTTTTTTCTTTAAAGCCAATTGTTTGATAGGGTTGTGTTTGTCATCCACTTCCTCAATTTTTATTTCTCCCTTGGCAAGCTTTGCATTAAACTCATCAGCCTTTTCCTCAAACGCTTTCAAAGTACTGATTCTTTCTTCTTCTTGTTTCGGTATTTCTTCTTCAGCTTTTCTTATTAAATCATGGTATTTGTCCATGTATGCCCCTGCGGTCTTCTTCATAGGCAACTCCGTATCACTCATCAGTTTCTCAATCAGCCTGATGTCTAAAGAGCCGTATTTTTGCTGAGCTTTGTAAAGAGCTTTTAGATCTCTATCTTCAATTTTATTGCTCAAGCTCTTGCCTCTTTTGCTTTGCTCGTTTTCAGAGTTTTCGTCATCATCTTCTTCCGCGGCATTGAAGTTTCTCATCTTTTCCAATGTCTGTTTTCTTCTAGCAAGAACTCTCATTTGTTCTTCAACAAACATGTCGTCTTTAGCCTTTTCTTCCTCTTGTTTGATTTGCTTTAAATCATCTTCAGGAATAATGTCATCCCACTCAAAATTGGTGTTAACATCAGTGACTTCAAATTGTTTCAAGAACTCTTCACCACCCAAGTGCGATTCACCTACATCAGGAGTTGTGACATGATCTTCGGCATGGTTTAAAACTTCATCCAAATTCAATTCTTCTAATTTCTTTTGGTTATCGTTAGCTTTAAACATGTTGTCAGCACCAAACTTCAAAATATTTGCCAATTCCCCACCGTTAGGTTGATCTTTCATTTTTTTTAAGTCAGTTTCAGCTTTTTGATTGTTTAAACCCAGAGAGATGATGGCATATTCTAAAACCATTTTCTTTCTAGCCCTTTCTAAAATTTCTTCTTCAACAGTGTCTTTGGAAACAAATCTGTAAACCATGACATGGTTTTTTTGACCGATTCTATGAGCTCTGGCCATGGCTTGCAAATCAGCTTGAGGATTCCAGTCAGAATCAAAAATGATAACAGTGTCTGCAGTCATCAAATTAATACCCAGACCACCTGCTCTTGTAGACAACAAAAAGACTTCATCTTTAGAATCAGGAGCATTAAAATGATCAATAGCAATTCTTCTTTTCTGAGAAGATACTGTACCATCAAGTCTTTGGAATTTGAAATTTTTGTAGGCCAAATAGTCACCTAAAATGTCTAACATTTTAACCATTTGAGAAAATATTAGCACTCTGTGGCCGTCTTTTTTCAATTTTGAAAGTAGTTGATCAAGCAAAACCATTTTACCACTACTCATAATCATACCTTTCAAGATATTTTCTCTCGAGTGCTCTTGGTTTTCATTTTTATTAAATCTGGTTTTCAAAACTGCATTTTCAGCATTTTCAAACAGGTAAGGGTGATTGGAAACTTTTCTAAGTTCATTCATAATGTTTAGCAATGAAATATGACCACCATGAGTGGAGCTAGTTAGGGCTGTGTAATTTTTTGTCAAAATGCTTTTGTAGTAATCAGTTTGTATATCAGACAGCTCAACTCTCAAAATTCTTTCTGTTTTTCCTGGAAGAGACTTTTCAACATCTTTTTTCAATCTTCTAAGAATCAAAGGCTGCAGTCTTATGTGCAAATCCTTAATATAATTTTCTTGCTCTTTGTCCTGGTTTTCAAAATCAATTTCCTGATCTATAGTAAATTTACCAGGCATTAAGAAATTGACCAGTGCATCTAGTTCTTTAATATTGTTTTGCAATGGAGTACCAGTAATCAGTAATTTGTTTGCAACCTTAAAACTAAACAAGGATTCGTATAGCGAAGACTCATCGTTTTTTAGTCTATGTGCTTCATCAACAGCAAGGTACTGCCAGTTAATGCCCCCAAGGACATCTCTATCTTTCAAAATGTATTCATATGTTGTCAGCAAAACGTTGAATTTTAAGTTTTTTCCATTGTAAAACTCGTGTTCTCTGATCACCTTTCTTGACTCATTGCCTCCTAAGTACACAATCAAGTTTAATTCAGGAGACCATTTTTCAAAAGTTTCCTGCCAAGCATGCAAAGTGGATAGCGGAACTACAACTAAATGAGGACCATACTGTCTTCTCGAGTATACTAACCAGGATAAAAAGCAAACTGTTTGAACAGTTTTACCCAAACCCATTTCATCTGCCAGTATACCATTTTCATCTTTTGACCATAAAAAGGCCATCCAGTTCAGCCCAGTCAGTTGGAAGTCTCTTAGCTGGAGGTTAAAAACATTATCTTTTCCACCAATGTACTTAGGCTGTGCTAACAGCTTTTCAAATTTGGGTCTACGGTCTTTTTGGAATTTATCTGAGTTTTTAGGAATAACAGAAGATTTGGTTCTTGCTTGAAACAAAGAAACTTCTTTTTTTGCTAGCTTGGCTATCAAAGAAGCATCTTCAAAGGTGCATTCGTCATAAGGCAATCTTCTCCACTTAATTAGATATTCGAGTTTTCCAGTTTCTTCGTTTCTTTGAGAATTTACAATTCTTTCAACTTGTTTGCACTGCTCCCATTCCTCACGAATTCTTTCTCTGTTCAAGTTTAAAGTTTCTAGATCTTCAGGAACTGTGTATGGACTTTTGATTATGTCAAACTCTTCTATCAAAGCCTTTTTGCAGTAGTTGTCCAGTCTTTTTATACCTTTGGTTGTTGAAGTCAACGGTGGAAGCTTTTGGAGGTCATTTTCAGTATCCATTGAAAAATTGCCAAAGTTGAACGATTCCCATGTGTTGTGCAGATGAGATTTGCCTTGCCATTTGATCAAAAACTCAAATTTTTCTTTGCATTCATGAACAGTTAACAACCCAGCTTCTTGAGGCAAGTCGTTCTCGGTATATTCGGGTTTTAATCTATTATCAACAATTAGGTCAATGACATCTCTGGGGTCTTCCAAAGGCTCAGTGTATTCTTCAAGCTCGTCCTCGCTTAATAAAAATTGCTTGTCAAATTCATCAACTTCGCTTTCTTCATTGGCATCAGAAGATTCTGATTCAGAGTAGTAGGTGCTTTTTTTTTTAGTTTTCACTTTCAGTTTTTTAAGAGGTGGAGGTTTTGCTGCTTTTGTTTTGTTTCTATAATTGTTTGCTGCTGCCTTCTTTGTTTTTCTGGCTGGAGGCTTGATTTCCTCATCAGATTCTTCAAGATCAGCGTAGCTTTCGGAGTAGTTTACCACTGATTTACCTCTGGTTGAGAACCTCGTTGGCACAAGTAGATTAAGGTTATCGCTGCTTTTTTTGGTTCTAGACTTTCCACGATTGGTGTGGACTACTGTGTCTTCGAAATCATCGTCGTCTTCTTCGTCATCATCAACTATGAAATCATCCTGTTTCTGTTTTTTTGTCTTTCGCTTGGGCTTCACCTCGTCATCGCTATCTGATTCGTAGAAAGTCTGGACAGGGACACTTCTTCTGGATGATTTTCTTAGACCATAAAGCTCAGGGTTTTCTAAAGCTGCGTCTGTTACGTTGGAACCCATGTTTTTATACGTTTGCTAACTTCAAGTACAGGAATTGGAAGTTCTGTGTGGTGGGCCTGTGCTTGTTTACTGTTACTGCAGAAAATCTTTACTTGCAGGGGCTGAACAAAAACAAATGTGTTTTGGTGCTTAGTTGCCTGTGTGGTGCTGGTAGTTGGTTGTGGACGGGTGTGCACAAAAGCTGGCGTACTGGTGCTCTTTGGGGGGAGTGTATGGTTGTTTTAAAAGGCAATTGGCCGAGACAAAAAAGCTATTTTAAACAAAGTTTTCAGAGTTTTAAAAAAAAAAAAAATTTGAAAAGTATCGTTGTTGTTTAAAACAGTAAACAAAAAAAAAAAAAAAAGAACTCTACCAAAAAAAAAAAAACGATGCATTATGAATCCATTACACCGCAGCAGAAACCTGCCATGGAACGCAGACGCATTTCGCCGCACTGCCAATGACTACGATCGACTCTAACGAATTTCAGAACACAGTGTGCCAGACTCAGGAACCTGCACCAATGCAGCCCAAACGCTCAACAAACCCATCAGCCACGACACCCACAGCTAGGGCCCCGTGATGAAGGAGAAGCCTCCAAGCGCTCGTTACGGCTGCCTTCTCTGCTGAACACACCGCCTGTGAGAAGAGGAAAAATTTTCTCTTCTACAGAACGTCGCATGTGCCAGGCTGAAAAATTTTCCAGCTGCGGGTGCCTGGAAGACGGTCACATGACAGCCGAGACTCTCTATTCCAGCGTCTCTTGCTAATGCCGACCTGCGACACGGCCAGTGGGACAGCAGCCAAGAAACAGGGCTTTGGAAGCCTTCTGGACGTGAACATGCGCTGAGCATTAATCTGAGTTGATCCCATTTGAGCATTATTCTTCAAATGGGTTGCTATTTAAAGTGTGCACAATCTTGCGCTTTTCATAATATTTTTCTAAACACCATCTTTCAATAAGAAATAATTATCCGATGTAGTGTAGGGGTTTAGCACTTCGCTCTCTCACGGCGACGACCCGGGTTCGAATCCCGGCATCGGAATATTTTTTTGCATTTTTTTGCCACGAGAATTAATCCACGCACGTGACACTGCTAAACTACAACCAGTAAAGATCTGCTTAGTGTTGGGAGCTTGGTCTTTTAAGGCTTTGCTTTGCTCCAGCTTTTCAGTTCAATTACTGTTTTTTTTATTTATGTTTGAATTTTAATTACAGCAAGCGCTCCAACCAAGGTAAGCTAATTGAATACGACTTTTGCTGTTTTAGAGCATGTCAGCGCAATGAGATGCACGGTGTTTTACTTCGCTGTGTACGCAACACTGACGTTAACTTGTGCTACTGATTTTCGCTTAAATTTTAAACGATTGATTAGCATTTAGTTTTGGGCATAAAACACTCTTAAACCTTTATTAGTTGCATCTTCAAACCAGTTTTTTAAAAAAATAAAATAACAAAATAAAAAAAAAGTTGATTAAATACTTGTACATAGTTTCAATTTCGCAGCTACACATAAGCCAAATCAGAGAAACCAGGCTCGGAAAAACAAAAAACAAGATCTCTCTATGACTGCAAAAGTTTATCATCATCGCTATTCTGCTTTTTTTTAAAGGTACAATATGCAAGCAGCTGAACCAGCCAACGGCTTTTGTTGTTATTTAGGCCATGTATGAGTTTTCCTTGAAAACTATTGCAAAACAAAAAAAAAAAACGTAAAAACCCATGAACAATCCTCATAACCACCCTTCTCTACAGCTATTGCACTTGATAATGGCTAGATTACTTGTCTGTTATTTCATGTATCATTTCTTTGGAAAAATCAAGTAGATTGTCATTGTCGCTTTTAATTTTGTTTTGCTTTTCTTTTTCTATTTCAATGCACATTTGCAGATTTTGCAGTATCCCCTCCTTGATGTCCAGCTGTTCTTTGATTGAAAATGTCGTTTTAGAGGCATTGTTTTCTGTGCTTTTGGGCATGATAATGCGTGTGTCTGTTGATATGTTTGCAGGTTGTGCAACACACCTCGAAAATTCAGATTTTGATTAAAAAAACTTCTATTTTTTAACAAAAATTTGTTAAACTATCACATCCACATTCCCACACAAGATATCAGTCTTAATTAGAACTAGCACTGACACATTTTAATTAGAAAGTCTGAGTTTATGGATAAATTATGTTTCAGTAACACACATTTCTATACTTTTTTATTTATTTTTTTTTTTTTTCATGAAAAATTAAATAAAAAAATCCATATGTATTTTGAAAACTCAAAGCAAACAAGCGCTACTCTGGTAAACAAAAAGTCATTCTAGCGATGATTGATTAAAGTAAATATATTCACTACAAATTGGATTTGTGCATTTTTTATGTGCAAACAAATAGTGCTTGTTTGAAGACTGCTAATGTAAGCGGAATCACCATGCCTGCGCCAGTTGTTGGCCATTAGCGAACAATCACAAGCTGCATGCTGGCTTTTAAGCTAGTCTATCAGAGGATATAGGAGTTTCAGAAAACATCTTCTTAATACAAACTATACCTCCCAAAAAGCTGAAACTACCACATATTAGACCCAAAAACAAACCTAATGTTAGGTACTTAAAAACGTTATGATAGGCATCGATGACAAAACAGCCGTAAACAAATGTATAGGTAAATATACCCGTAAACAGAGTCATGTATACTTTCCAGCACCATTTCCAATTCTCCAAAAGCAACAAGAAATAAGTAATGATAACACCTAGAATAAAACAATTATAAGCAACTACAAGCAAAGAAACAACAATCAAAACAAATTGTTCCTTAGGAATCAAACCGCTCAAAATTATATCATCGCTAAAAGTATGCTTGATGACTAAGAAAACCGAGGAAAAAGGTAGTGCTGACACTAGAACACACAAGAAAACCAATCTAGTGATCAGTGGCTGGGAAGGAATCAGCCTTTGGATTTTGTTTACTTTTCTAGCTGGCTTGTCGGCACGAGTGGTTTTCTTTGCTATAACCGAACCCAAAAGCGAGCTGGGAATATACAAAACTATCCATAAAGGCACAAAAACCAGCATAGTTTTCAGCGGGACCACTGATGGAGAATGAATGTGCGATGGCAACTTGATCAAGTTGGAAATATTGGTGAACAGCATGAGAAAGCAAGCAAAAGCTGGAATCAAGCAGCAGTTCAAAGTCATATTTCTTTTGAATAGTCTTCCTTCGTACATCAAATACAACTTCATTGATGTGAAAGATGTGATTCCTGGCAACAGTGAGAAAACTAAAATTGCAACAGTTGCCAAAGTCCCTCTGTCACCTGTGGACAGTAGACCCAAAGCTCCTAGCGTGCTGACGATCAATGTAGTGACTATAACGTGAATTCCTGATCCTACAAGTGTGCAAAGCAGTGACAGCTTAGTTGGTTGTCTGTGAATATCACCCAGAAGCAACTTCCAGCCTTGATCCTCATCAAATTCCATATCCAAGCTCTTTTCAACACTGTTTTTATGTGTATATTTGTTCATGTTCCACAAAACAATTTTATAAATGGTAATGCTCAGCACGAGATTTACCGCCAATAAAACTAAAATGTTGTTCCAATCGTTTGAAATGATCATTTGCTGTAGAGCCAAATACCTGTCCCATCTTGTCTCCAAATTAATGCTGTTATTCTCTACGTACTTAATCGATATGGTGTAGTCAATATCTGTTTCTTTACCCAACAAAAGCTCTTTAGGTTCTCCTGTGAAGGAGCAGTAGTTTTTCTTTACCTTTTTGTTATTTTTAAATTCTTTTCTGTGGATACTGTAGGGAGTTATGTGAGCTGCAACAATGAAAAACTCTTCTCTCTTACTGTTGTCACTGTTTTCTACTTGTGAATACTCTATGATGATATCAAAATGGTTAAAAATCAAAGGTTTTTTGAAATAAGCGCTGTTTTCGTTTTTATCATCATATATTCCAACGCCAAAACTGCTAGAAAAATAGTCCACAACTTGGTCTGAATCTTTAGCAAGGGGTTCTTGCTTCAATGTGTAGTGCAGACCCAGTGGCAGATTGTCTATAAACCACTGGTATTGGTAATTGTCGGTGATTAAACTGTTTATAAATTCTGCATCCTCAGGCTGTATGCTTGAAGAACATATCTTCTGGCAGTGCAGGTCAACTCCAAAAACAATTTCTTTGTCCTGTGTAAATGGCAACTCGTATATTCTGTCTCCAAGAAGAATAGATCCCAGATTTTCCTGAGCTCTTGATAGAGCTCCCTCTGATTTGCACATATGAACATGCTTGTTGAAGAAATCGTAGATGTTATGATTGTTTTTTTTTGACGTCTTAGAACTAGTCAAGTGATTCACCATGATGTGAATTTTGTTATCTTCGCCATCTGCTGATGAAATTGATGCGTAAGTTTTTGGAGAGAACTTAGGCAAATTGAACTGCTCAGAGAGCAGCAAAAAATGGAATAAACAAACCCAGACTTTGAAAAACATGGTGACCTTATTGAATCCGAGAAGAAGCTAAAAAAAAAAAAAAAACCTTAAAACTTGTGTGTTTTTATTTTATTGAATAGGTTCGTAAAGCTGATTGTTTTGCTAACTTTCTGATGTTTTTGGTATCTTTTTATTCTCACGCTTCTTTTGCCATACTTTACAACAACTATTTGTTAAATTTAAATTTAAAAAAAAACGAAAAAAAAAATTTTCTTTAAGTTTTCATTGCAATTGTTATATTTTTAAATCACTTTCCAATTGATATGTAATTTTTTTTTTTTTTTTCACTTTCTTTCGTTTGTTTCCAGCTTTGTTGTTCTCTGTCTACACGAAATGTTCATGTTCTAATGAATAGTGCACGTGAGCTGAGTGTGTAGCGTTGGGTATTTTTCATGTTTTGTTCTTTTGGGTTTATTTGTAAGTGAAATTTTTGTTTATTTATTTTAAATTTAAAACTTAAAATGATAATTTTAAGTTATCCTCAATATAGATTTTAGTTGGTTTATTAGCACATGTGACAAGTATACTGCTGAGGTAGTATTAGGATTCAAATAGACCCAACAACAAGTGCAAAGAAACTGCCACTGCAACTGGACGTTTGCTAGATCGCGCATTAGCAGAGTAAGAACAAGATGGAGAACGGAAATGTCCTAGTGATTGACAACGGATCATATAAAATTAAATATGGTGTAGCCACAAAAGACGTGACTCCCAAAAGCTGCCACAATGCTATAATCAAGTCGAAGACCCCATATGGGGAGCTTTACTGCATAGGAAATCAGATATACAACGAAAAAATGCTACAATCCACCACAAATGCCTATATAAAGAGACCCATGGAGTACGGGATGCTGACTAGCTGGGAAATACAGTCTGAAATATGGGACTACTGCTTTTACAATCCAAATGAAAACCAGTTTGACTTAAACCATCTGATATCGCATGACAGCGAAGGAACTATTATCTCTCCGCATTTGATACTGTCAGAGTCTATGTTTCATTTGCCAGAGCTGTCGAAGAACACAGATGAGGTAGTTTTTGAGGAATACGCTTTTGAATCGCTTTATAAAAACCCCAGTGCAGCTTTTATTCCTTTCAACAAAAAGAAAATACTCCAGTCTCAGTACATACTCGATAGCAATGATAACATTGTCAACAGCATTAGCAAAAATAATCTCAATTCTGCAGATAAATCATACAACAAATTCCAGCTGGTTATAGACTCAGGGTTTGATTGCACTTGGATTACACCTGTCATTAACGGCTGCATACACTACGAAGCAGTTAAAAAATCAAATTTTGGAGGCAAGTTTTTCACAGGGCTTTTAAAAGAGCTTATAAGTTACAAGCACATTGACTTGACTCAAGAAACACTTCTTGTCAACCAAATAAAAGAAAACTGTGTTTACACAGCACCTGACTCATTCATAAAGCATTTAAACAAAAACAACAGCAATGTTGTCAAAGAGTACGTGTTGCCTTCAGAAGAGGTTCACTTTGAATCACAGAAAACAAATGATAAGCTTCAAAGCAACATGGGCTATCTGCTTGGGGAAAACGAGCATTTGCCTGATGGAAGAGTCAGCCTCAAACTAAAGGAGGAACTGTTTATGGTTCCTGAGTCGATCTTGTCTCCAGACAAGGTGCAGTTTGATCGGAGTCTGTCGATGACTAGCCACAGCCTAGTCGAGCTGATTAACCAGTGCATAAACGCGTGCCCTGAGATTATCAGACCATTGCTGGTCGCAAACATTGTTCTTGTTGGTGGTAACTTTAACATCCCCAACATGAAAGATAGAATTTTGAAAGAGTTGCAGCTGAACATGCCTACCGAGTGGACTGTGCGAATATCCTGTGATGATGAAAAGTCCGACGAGTTTGCGTATTCGAGCATGTGCGCCTTTGCAGAAACCAGTGAGTACACTGAAACGAGAATCACTAGGGAAGAGTACTTTGAGCATGGACTGGACTGGACTACAAAGAAGAGGTTTGGATTCCAAAACTTCATGTGAGCAGCTGTGTCCTGCTTGGGCTGGCAGTGCATTCATTCATCCTGCTGCTACTGCTAGGAACCCAAGCTCCAGATACTTAGCAGTGAAACAAAATTGCTGACTTGGATCTCTTTCAATAACCGCTCATGCGGCTGAACGCGGTTTCGGATATATAAAAAAAATTATGTCATGAATTAATAGCCAATATCGTACCCGTGGGCGTGTAGCGTTCAACTACAAGCAGAACAAAACTGTCGCTTTTGAATTAAACAGACGCATTTATTCAGCATTTCGTCAAATTTCTTTTTAATATAACGTTTTTGATTTTTATTTTATTTTATTTTTTTAGGGGGCTTTTCATCAGTGTGCTCGTAAGCTGAGTTAAGCATGCTGTCTAGTTAATGACATTGATACTCTGAAATAATCAAAGCACCTTAGTCATTCGCTATCAGTTTGTCCAGAATAATCGGACAATGTCTCGATGGCTTGCTTTGTCAGCTATGGGGGGAAAGGTTCCGCGTATTGAGCATCCGTTTGGCAGGCATTTAATTATTAGTAAATAATTACTGCAACAATCATTTGGATACAGAAAAAGCACATGCACAAAGTGGAAACTAAATGAATTGATTATTAATCAAATTATTACGTATTACGCTTCGAGTAACTTACTTATTAAACCCTCCCATCGTCTTTGTGATACCCATCTGTAGACTGGCATACAAGGAGAACCTAGAGTCTGTAAAGGTATATAAGTGTAACCGCAGATTACTTTCTTCTTTAATGATATTTGAAGTCAGCAGTTTGATTTCTTAATTAGTGTTATCGGGAAGAAAACAGTTACAGAAAAAAACCAACAAAGTTTTGTCGCAAGAAAAACTGAACAAAAAAATACAAAGTAACAACCAAAATATGCTTAATTTAAAACATTTCCAAGACCACGAGAACTCATCCATTTCTCTATTCCACAAAAAGGTTTTGGCAGAGCAAGCCTCATCGCCCAATCCTGAAAAGTTTCTGCTGAATCACCCAGACTTGCATAAGTACTACATCGGTGTTGATGTCGGCTCTGGGTCAGCAAGAGCATGCTGCATTGATGCCACAGGTACCATATTGTCCTTGTCTGAAAAAGTTATCAACAAGGAAGTTTTAAAATCAAACCATGTTACCCAATCAAGCAATGAAATATGGGAGGCGATCTGCCACTGTGTTAAAGCGTGCACTCGTGAGGCAGGTTTAAAACCATCTGACGTTTATGGTATTGCATACGACGCGACCTGCTCATTAGTTGCCGTAGACATGGAATCAGGTGCCCCTCTTGGTGTTGGTCCCAACTTTGAAAATACTGATCAAAACATTGTTATGTGGCAAGATCACAGAGCAGGCAAAGAGCAAAAACTTATCAATGCCACCAACCACAAAGTGTTAAAATACGTCGGTGGTGGTATGTCCATAGAAATGGAATTGCCAAAAATGAAATGGCTTCAAAATAATTTGGATAAAGATGTCTTTGCCAAATATGACTTCTATGACTTAGCTGATTACTTGACATACAAATCCACTGGCAACAAAACCAGATCTTTGTGCTCGACTGTCTGTAAACAAGGATGTCTAGCCCCAGGCGTTGAGGGCTCAGTTAAAGGGTGGGAAGATGATTTTTTTACTGCTATTGGAATGGACGACTTTGTTGCCAATGAATACGTTCAAGTTGGTGGCTCAGCCGAGAATTTCCTAACAGCCGGTGAATTTGTTGGCCATCTAACTCAGGAAGCTGCTCAAGAATTAGGCTTGTCCACCAATTGTGTTGTTGGATCGAGTGTTATTGATGCATACGCTGGCTTTTTGGGTACCGTTGGTGCCAACATCAATGCTGACATTCCAGCTTTGAAAGAAATTGATGACAAAGAAACTGGTTTTAACAAGGCCGCTGGTAGATTGGCTTCTGTTGCCGGAACATCAACCTGTCACATCTCAGTTGAAAAAAAAGATGGTGTATTCTGTGAAGGTAACTGGGGGCCTTACTACGGAGTATGCTTTAAAGATTTGTACATGTTTGAGGGTGGCCAGTCTTTTACTGGTGGTCTTTTGAATCACGTCTTGATCAACCATCCTGCATACACTCAGTTGTGCAAAGAAGCTGAAGAAGCTAACATCAACAAGTTTGACTTTTTGAACAACAGATTGGAGTCAATGAAAGATGTAAGCGAGGATAAGTCTGTTGTTGCTTTAGCTAAGCATTTGTTTTTCTACGGTGATTTCTTAGGTAACAGATGCCCTTTGAATGATCCAGACATGGCCTCATCAATTATTGGCCAGACTATTGATGTTTCACTAGACAACTTGGCTATTACTTACTTAGCCAGTTGTGAATTTTTGGCTCAACAAACAAAGCAAATTGTTGATAACTTGAAAAATAGCGGCAATACTATTGAATGCATTTTCATCTCAGGTTCTCAGTGTAAAAATGGGTTGCTAATGAGACTATTCTCTGATTGCACACAGTTGCCAATTGTTGTTCCTAGATATATCGATGCTGCTGTTTGTTTTGGTACTGCCTTGCTAGGATGTGCCGCTTACAAAAACTATAAAACTTTCCACCATAGCGACTCAAACAAGATTATCAACAAGGCTAATACCAGAATTCAAAAAGAAGACGCTTTTGTTGCGGAAAGATCACCTTCTCCATACACACAGCCTTCAGCAACAGGCAAGACCGTGTTTAGCTCAACCATCAATGATACCATCCATAAAGCCACTGACTACTTTTCTCAGCCTGTAGCTGACCAAAGTGGAAACTCAACTGATAAATCATCAAGCTCCACTGTTAACAAACTTGAAAAAGATATTCAAAATCTTAAGTTTGACAAAAAAGTTGATTCTAAAAAAGTTGCTGGTGATTATTTGTGGGAAATCATGACTGAACTAACCGGTACTGGTAAGTGTATTTTGCCTAATTCTTTGGAGCATCCTGATGTTCAATTGTTGATGACAAAGTATGAAATCTTTTTGGACCAACAAAACATCCAAAGAATCTATAGAAAGAAAGTTGACGACAAGATAGCCGAGTTAAAAGCTTAATGTCGGTTTTATTTATTTTTTTCAAGATAGAGATATAGTTTTGTTCAAGAATTCCTTTGAAATATTTACAAAAGAGATTTTTAAAGCGCTTTTTAATAATAAGAAAGAAAGCCCATACGATTATATATATATAAACTAAGATAAATTTTTGTTTTTATAAAGCTAAATTGTTGTCGTATGTTTAAACTGACAATTGTCAGTGACAAAATAGTGCTTCATCACAAGACTATTTAAAATCACAGTGGTTGAGTTTTTGAGAAGATACAAATATTTAGTTGTAAGGACATGTTTTAATTTTTTACTACACACATACCTACAAATATATTATTAAACAATCAAGCAAATATTTCATTATTTGTATAAAATTTTTGCATTAATGATTAAAGTTGATTAAAACCTCAATGGGAGTGTTTATGACTGATCTTAATAACAGCAGCTTAAACACGTGGAACACGTGATTTTTTTGGATATGAGATTTCCAGTTTTAAATTTTTTTTTAAAAAATAATTATTTAAAAAAAAAAAAAAAAGCAAGCAAGCTCTAATAAACAAAGTTTCTCTAAGCTTTTTCCAAAAACAGAAATCACCGTAACAACATGCAAAAAGTAAAATTTGATTTAGTTTAAAGTTTTAATTATCCTCTTCTTTCAATAAAGTGGACAAACATGTTCAAAGACCCAAACAAAAACATCATTGATATTTGCTTCATCAGTGTTACGCACATTGTTAATAACAACAATAGAAAAGAAACCCTTTTATACCATTCATTCTGAAACCCATATAGCAGTACATTGGGTCCAGACCGCTTTTTTTTATTTTTTGAAGTTGCTTGTTCCTGAAAACTATTTAAATTAACAATCACATATATACATAGACACAAAAAAAAAAACTACAAATATAAACAATGATCACTCTTAAAAACTTTGCAATATTTGTTGTTTCCTTGGTTTTTTCCAAGACTTATGCACAAGAATTTGACACTGGCTTATTAAACATCCTATCGAATGACTTTGATGCAAACCAAATAGCACTAAACAATGTTGATCTTTCAAATTTAAAAAATAATCAAATTCAATTTTTATCTGGATCATCTTCGCAACAAAACAGCAATGTAACATTAATAAAATACCTAGGAGAACAGAATTTCACCACCTTTGACCAGAGTGGAGACAATTTGATATATTACAACTACAATGACAACTCAGCACTGCAAAACGAAAATGTTACTAAATACATTAGGTTGCTAGCAGGACAAGAAAAAGCAGATGTTTCATTTATAACATCTCTTGACCCATTTGACAAGAATTCATTTGTTTTAAGTGGAACAGGCCAACTGAATGGAAAAGACTTAAGTAAACAAGTACTTTTAAATTTGACTACGCTGACTTATGAAGAGCTATTTGATAGTTCTATACCAAATATAAATGTAGTGCATTTTTTGAAAGACTCTATATTTTTTGGTGGTGATTTTGTTTACGACAGCAAATACAATGCTGTTATTTCTTACAATTTCACCCAAAACAAAGTTTTGCCATTGCCGTTTGGTGGGTTTGGGAATAGTTCTATTGTCAACACCATTTCAAATTTAAATAAAGACACATTACTGTTTGCAGGTAAATTTACAACTCTTGACGAACCCAAATATTTAAACAAAACACTTTATTATCCATACCAAAATATAACCATTGTTAACGAGACAGTTTCATTGAATACAAGTATAAGCACAAATTCTACCCAGCAAGTTCAGCAAATGATTCCGCTAAATTTTGCCACTTGGGACAACAATCAGGATTCTACATTTTCAAATTTAGAAAATTTTATGTGTCCTACAAATAATGACCAAAAGTCAAATTGGATAGGTTCAAATGAAGGAGCCAATTTCCAAGTAAGTTTTCTGAATGAAATAACTCCTTCCAAAATAAGAATATTTATGACTGATGAATCAGATAGTGTTGAGCAGTTTAGATTAGTTCTTTTAAATGGTGGTTTTTTAAATTTGACTTATTATGATCCATTTAGTAAAGTGCTCAAATCATGTAACACTGCTTGTCCTTTATTCAATAACATCAGTGACAGCGCTACTTACTTTTTGCAGGATAATATTACTAGCATTTCTTTTGATAAATATTATCAAGATTTTTACTTTTCACCAAATGTACCACTAAACGGCATACAATTTCAAAGTATAACTGGAACTTCACTTTCTGGATTTCAACTGATGCAATCAGGGTTTGATGTATATGCAAATAATACTTTAAACAACCCTGGTTGCTCCAATATAAATTCTCATTCTTCTTCCACGCTTTTTGGCAACCAATGGTCATCGGATGGCTCAAACCCTTCAGCCTCATCATTTGTTCAAACTCCGGTTAATCCAAATGGTGGAAGTAACAGTCCTTATGTTGTGTTTATACCTCAAATAAATGTTGTTGGTGAATACATTTTGCAATTATACACACCTGGCTGTTTACAAGACAATTCATGTGCATCAAGAGGAATAGTAAACGTCACGCTAACATACAAAGATAAAAATGGAAAATCTCAAGTTCAGTCTCAGTTAATTTACCAGGATAATAACGAAGAAAAATACGACGTGATTTACTCCGGATTTTTATACAGTCAACCTGTAGTGAACATGACTTATTATCAATCTTTAACCGCTGGAGATGGGGCATCTTCAATAATGGTTGCTGAGAGACTAGGTGTACAGCCTTTAACTATACCTAACCCAATAGATTATATTCAAAAAAACATTTCAACAGTTGAGCATAAAACAAATAATACAATTATTTTATCAAAAAGTGTCCAGCTACCTATAAACGGATTATTTGAGTATTCGATATCAAACTTCACAAACCAAAAATTAAATAGTTCTATGGTTGTGGGAAATACCAGCTTGAATTTTTATCCACAAGAAAGTTTTGTGAATAATGGTATCAACGACTTTTCTCTGTTTGCAAGTTTCTACAACAAAACTTTAATTTTAGCAAGTGGTAACTTTGATGGGATTGTTTTGCTAACACTAAATGACGACAAAAGTGTTAAATTTCAGAATAATCTGGCTACTGGAGGAAATGCGACAAATGCGTTAACGCTCAGCAACGGAATTCAGCTGCTTTTGGGTAATTTTGAGCTAAATGGCCAAAATTTAAGCACGTTATATTACGACCAAAGTGACGGTACATTTTCTTCGTTGGGTGATCAGTTGCCTACTAATTTACCAGGCTATAATTTTAACACCATTTATGACAGCTACAATTCATATTTGTTTTCTTTTGACAACGTGCTGTATTTTAATTGGACGTCTAAACAAACGTTTGAAAACAGCTCTGATTTTCATTTGATAATGAAATCATCAGGTTTCAATACTAACGGTGACACTTTATTTTTTGGTTCTTTATTCAATAGCAAATACTCGCCTGTTGTGGATGGTTCATCGTATTCCATAAGTGAGGATATGACAATAAAATCTCTTGGATTACCTAATGAGATCTCAGAGGACAACCTTACCGGATTTGAGTATTATGATGGTATTTACATCAACGATAGCTACACAGGGTATTCTATTAAGACAGGCTCTCAGCACTCTATGATATTTGTTCCTGGAAGCAATTCAACAGGATCGCCCCAGCTAGCCCCATTCAGCTTTGATAATGAGTTGAAAAACTTGCTTTACTACTCTGAAAATGGACTATTAAGTTTTACCAGTGATAATCATTTGTATTTGTATAACCTAACGCAGGTTGAAACCATTGCAGATGTGATCATGCCAAAAAATTCTTCTGATTATAACGTTAATTCCTTGTTATATTTTGAAAAGGATAATTCAATGCTTTTATGTGGAGACATGTATTTTACTCAATCAGATAAAAATTGTAATGGATCATGTCTTTATGGCATATCTGAAGGACTGTGGGCGCCTATGGAATTCAAAAAAGAGTTTAATAGAATTGAAGGCAATTTGACAAAATGTATGCTTAAAAATGAGGATTTGCTCTATGTATCTGGGAATTTTACTTATGAGAAAAAGTCTTATAATTTGATTTCAATGAACATGACAACAGGAAAGCTGGTTAAAAAATTTGATTTTAACTTTGAAATAGGAACTGTTTTAAATTTTAACGTAGATGAACCAACTAACGCGATTTATGTTCAAACAGAAAAACACCCTGAAGCGATCTTTTATCAAAACTATAGTAATCAAACAAAATGGTCCAATATTACATTCACTGAAAATATTGAATCTTATTTAATGCTGGAAACTTTAACTCAAAAAAGAGAAGATTTAAGTAGTAATTTGAATGCATTAGTTTTAACCGAAAACGGCAGGAGTGTAGTGTATAATGACGGTGCATGGCTGCCTTATTTCCAATTGTCTGATGCTAACGTTAATGCCAATGGTAAAGGAAAAGGGCCAATGTTTTTTGAAAACAAAGATGTCTCAAGTCAAAGTGTTTCAAGTAAAGTATCTCCAATCAAAAACTTTTTAGACATTTTAAATAGTCTAAAGAAAAAGAAACACGGGTTGGTTAAAACTGGTTATGTTGTGTTGTTTGGATTAGCAATGTCAACAATTACTATAAGCTGCATTGCTGTTGCCTGCTCTTTAGTATTTTATTTTATGAGCACAAAGCAAAGAAACAGACTTAATGAACCTGGATATAAAATGGATAAAATGTTTGAAGATACTTTGGAATCTAAAATGATTAGAAATGTACCTCCTGAAGAACTGATGAAAGATCTTTCTTAAAATAATTTAGTGACTGTACATAATTTTTGTCGTTATTGCTATGAATTTCAAAAGTTTGACAAGAAATCTTTAAATATTATAAAATATATTTATTTAATTCATTGGAGTATATACTGCCTTTGTAAAAATTCTTAATTTGTTGATGTTTAAACGAGCATATAGCTTTAATTACATTTAAATCGCCACTTGATAAACTATTTGATTCTGTGTTTCTGAGAATATCTATCCATTCTTTAAGAGACAGTAAAGTGTTGAAATTTAATTTCCTGAATTGGTTTTTCATTTGATAAGCAGAAGAGATTCTATCAATAAAAAACCCCCGGAGAATGCTGTTACCTGAGTTTTTAGGAGTTTTATTTAATAGAAACTCATATATTCTTATAAAATCTTCAATGTATTTTCCTGAGTGACAAACTGTTTCGATAATAGGTATCAAAAACAAAGCAAATTCATAATTGATATCGTATTCATTAAGCGTTTCATACAAATCACTGATAGTGATGCTGTGGTCAAACATTTTGTTGTATTTTTGCATGACATACAGATGCTTGTGGTATTCAACTACTTTTAGCATATTTAAATACCTTGAAAAAATAACTGAATCGTCAATATCTTTTTTACATTGTTCAATACTCTTGTTTGATTCTTTGATGCTACTTTTCTTTTTTAAAAGATTCATTATAGCAAGTTTTTTAAATTTATTAAAACGCTCGTATTTCTGGGGCAGACTTAAATTCTCGTAATCATTTTCTTCTTCAGAGTCTTTATTGTGTTTTTGATCATCTTTCTTCTTTTCAGAATTGCTAGTAAAAGACCATAGCGAAGTTAACGACTGTTTTAAAATAGAGGTCTGCTTGTTTTGCAAAGATTCGTTATACGCAGCAAAAGATTTTTCAAACTGGTCGTTGGCATACAAATTTTTGATTTTTAATTCAAAATCAGATTCGTTTTCCTGCTTCAAGTCTCTGAAAACACACTCAACAAAAAATCTGTTTCTTATTGTTTTGATTAGGTTTACAACAACGCTGTGCTTTTTAACTGAATCATTCGTGTAGTTGAAAACAAACATAGGCAAATTGGAAAAAAATCGCTGATAGTTTTGCAAGCGCTCAATGCAAACCTGAAGCAGCTGCTGAGATATCTTTGTGGTATCATCTTCATCTGCATTAACGTCAAAAAGGTCATCGATTTCTTCTATTTGTATAAGCATGAGCAGCTTGGTGTCTAAAGTTACATAAAGAGACTTTACAATTGCTTTTTTTACTTGATGCATAAAAAAGTTGATTCCGTCTTGGTGTGTGTCTCCTTTGTTGGCAGAATAGTATTTCAAAATAGCATCTTCTAGGTCTTTTTTGTATGCACTATCCAAATCTGCACTTTGTTTGTCTTTGAATGAGTTTATAAGCTCAATTTGAGTATCATTTTTTTCCACTATGAAGTCATTAGATTGCTCTTTTATTTCTTCCAAAATAAGATCAGGAATGATGCTGTTGGTGCTTGAAACATGTTTACCGTTGGTTCCGGACCAATAATAACTCATTGTATTTTCTAATAAACAAAAAAAAAAAATCTCTGCTTGTGAGATGGTCTGCCTTTGGATGAAGCTTTCTAGTTGACCGTAAAATGACTGTTGCTGGCTGAGTATACCTTTTTTGTGCTTTGGTTGTTTTTGCTGGTGCTTCCTTAGCTAACGATGAAACATAGTAACGGTGCAGGATCAAAAATTTTCATAACCGTCGTTGTCGGACATAGGGAGCAGGTGTAGGAGCAGCGTTCTGACCATGTCACGTGAATGAGTGCGTCGACATGTGACCTGCTTTGGAATGCCAACATGTGACTAGTGCATGCAAATCCACGTCATGTGACCTTTCTGGGGGGTTTGCCTGTCTTCTGTCTTTTTTTTTTCTTTTTTCTTTTTGGTCTTTTAGCCGAGCTCTTATCAGCCAGGCTCTGATGAAATCATGTCTAGCAGGCGCTTATGAGTCTTTGATATGGTGATTTATTTTAATTTTTGCCAATCAGCAAGAAATGTTAGTCATCGTGACAAACAAAAAAAAAAAGGTAAGGCTGCATATCATGGAACACAATGCTAATTGTTATATTGCACAACCTTGGCATGTGTTTTCAGTGCTTTGTTGCACAAATTGTCTTATCAGCAGTCTAATAATACGTGTTTTGCCAAACTGATCGTTTTTTAAAGCTTTCAGATAGTGCGCTGTTTGCTTGATTGATCATTTAATTTCTATATTCACTCTGGATTTGCAATCTAGCCGCTGCGTTGTTGACTAAAAAAACCGCACCAAAATCAATATGGCCAGTTTACCTAGTAATGCTTTTACCAAGCAAATTCATTAGTCGCTGGACTAAGACTGGCTTTTCACCGCTTGCCTAAATCGTTATCGTTTGTTTAGGTGGCTATCTCAGGGCTGTTTTGGTGGTTTAATAACACCAAGTCATTCTTTTAGCTTAGCAAATGCGTACGTTGCCGACCTTACCATAGGCCTAGCATTATGCATGGTAGCACTAAAGTGCAATAACGCATTTTGCTGGCGCCAGGTGGGGAAAAAGCGCATTATTTGCTAGTCACTGCCTGTCTTATGCGCGTCTAGATGACTGTTAAGTCCCACAAGCAAAAAAAAAGCGTGATGATCATCACCAAAGCGGTGTTTATCTCGATGCTTTTAGGTTTTATTTTTTATTTTTTTTGAAAGTTAAAAGCGTTTCAAAATGCCAAATCTCCAAAAATGCGCAATTTTAAATAAAGGCTATCAGTAAAAGCCCAAAATAAAACAAATAAAAAACAATACTCCTTACTAACAGCTAAAAACGCATCGGCATGGCGCTTTCTTTTTCGCTGCCCATTGCCGATATCTACTTTCTGCATGGCTTTTTCAAGCTCACTAGCACCAAACATGACCAAATGAATGCTGATATCTAATTAATATCTGCAAGTACAAGTGTTAAAGTGCACTGTCGAATGCGTGTTTTTTTTTTGATAAGTAAACTCAACATTGGCATATTATTTGAATGTCATCTCCTTAGAAATTATAACAAGATCTTTAGTGATTGGGGTCAAATGCCATTTCTATTTTTTTTTTAAACTTCTCTATTGTAAAAGTTGCTAAGTCCCTGAATAATAATAACAATTTTCTATATAAGAAATTTATTTGAAAGAAATATTAACTATTTTTTTTCTTTAACATTTCTTTTCATCATTTTCACATCTTAACATGATATAAATAATAACAATGCGATGAGTAAATAGGTAAAGAAAAAAAAAAAAAAAGACTATAAACCAAACACAAACGCTTCACTACAGAACATCGCATATAGTACGAACATGTCTAGTGAACATTCCACAAGATTATTAGAGCCAAAAGATGGGTATGCAATTGTTGTTGGGTTTTCAGCTTTCTTCTGTATATCCATGGTTTTTGCCTCATTCTGTTTAAAAAAATATAAAAAAGAAGTCATGACTTCCGAAAACTTCGCCACTGCTGGTAGATCCATTGGTAAGTTTTTGTCAGCCTCCTCAGTTGTCTCATCATGGACATGGGCTTCTACACTGCTTACATCTTCTGCTTTGACTTATCAAAACGGTATCGGTTCTGCATACGCTTATGCTGCTGGTGCTGCTCTTCAGCTGGTCTGTTTTGCTGCTTTGGCCGTTGCCGTTAAAATCAGAGCCCCAAATTTGCACACATACCTGGAACTTGTAAGAGTCAGATACGGTAAAATCACCCACCTTGTTTTTATTATTTATGCTTTGATGACCAATATTTTAGTCACTGTTATGCTGGTAACTGGTGTCATTGACTCCATCAATGTTTTAAGTGGTGCCAATATTGTTGGTGTTGCTTTCTTGCTTCCACTAGGTATTCTATGCTACACTTTCTACGGTGGTTTGAAGTCTACCTTCTTAGGTGACATGTCCCACACCATCATTGTTGTTATTGTTATTTTGATGTTCCTATTCAAATCTTACTGTTTAGGTTCTGAAGATCCACAAACAGGATTGGGTACACCTTCATTGGTCTATGAAGCACTAAGAAAAGCTTCGGCTTTGAACCCTGTAGCTGGTAACAGAGACGGTGAAATGCTGACTTTCCACTCCAAGCCATCTTTCATTTTCTTTGTCATCAACATTGCTGGTAACTTCGGTACTGTCTTTTTAGATCAAGGTTACTGGAATAAGGCTATTTCCACTTCAGCCGAAAACGGCCAAGTCTTCTATGGATACTATCTAGGTTTTGTTGCTTGGATGGTTATTCCTTTGGCTATGGGTACTGGTGCTGGTTTGATTTGTAAAGCTTTAGAACTGTCTCCAAGCTTCCCAACTTACCCAAACCCAATGTCTTCTGACCAAATTTCTGCCGGTTTTGTTGTTCCGTTCATGGCTCAAACTCTTTTGGGTAAAAACGGTGCCTACGCTGTAATGATTATGTTGATTTCATGTTTCTCTTCTGCTTTATCTGGTGAATTAGTTGCTGTTTCTTCTGTTTGTGCTTATGACATTTACAAAGTTTACATCAATCCAAAAGCCACCGGTAAACAATTAATCAATGTCACCCATTTAGCATGTGTTGTTTTCTGTTTTGTTTTAATTTGTTTTGGTATTGGTTTACACTACGGTGATGTTGGTATGGGTTGGATTTACGAATTCATGGGTGTTATTATTTCGTCTTGTGTTTTGCCTGCTGTTTTGGTTTTATTCTGGAAAGATATGAACATCTACGCTGCTACTTTATCTCCAATTATTTCTACTTTGCTAGCCATTATGGGCTGGATGGTCAGCGCTAAGAGCTTATACAAAACAGTCAATGTTAACACTTTGTTCTTTGACAATCCAATGTTAATCGGTAACGTTATCTGTTTACTAGGGCCTTTGATTTTCATTCCAATCTTCCAGGTTATCTTTGGAAAACAAAACTTTAACTTCAAGATCTTTGAAACTGATATTAAGAGAGATGACGATGACGAAGAAATCTTAAAAGCCGAGCTGGAGATTGTTAAGAGCAACATTAGTTGTGCTAAAATTCAACAAGATGGCGAATCTAACTCAGAAGAAGACTTAGAAAAGAAGAATTTGGAACCTATCACTTCTGTTACTTCTTATGCCCAAGACATCCCTAGAGAAGAATTAGAAAAGAAGAAGGAAGAAAACTTTGCTATGCTGAAAAAATTGTCCAAGGTTGCCAATTGGGCTTCTCTGTTCTTTTGCTTGGCTTTGTGTATCGTTTGGCCAATGCCAATGTACGGCATCAAAGGTTATATTTGGTCTAAAGGCTTCTTTACTGGTTGGGTAATAATCATCATTATTTGGATGTTCATTTCTTCATTCATTGTTGTTTTTGGCCCACTTTATGAAGGTAGAAAAAGTATATGGTTTGTTTTAAAGGGTTTGTACTGGGACATCACTGGTCAATCTGAAAAATTAGTCCAATATCAACTAGACCATCCTGATGAACTGTTAGCTGTTCAATCCCAAGTTGACAAGAGAATGTACCAAAACGATAAACCATCAAAGGTGAACATTGATGACATTGTTGAACAATAGTTTCACTATTTATATATATGTACATGTGTGTGCATTTATTTAAACGCAATTATTTTTAGGTTATATTTATTAAATCAATATCTTTGGTTTTGTTGAGGCTTGCTATTACTAAAAGGCTTTGCTCTGTCACGTGAGTGTTATTTAAGTTTAAAAGACGAGATTTCTTAAATGTTTGTTAATTTTTTCTTTTTTTTTTTTTTCTTTTTATATATATATATGAAAAAAAATTAACCTTCAAGAACAGTTTTAAAAAAAAATTTTGGTTATTTATACTGTAAAGAATTGTTTATAAAGAAGAAGACTAATAAAGTAACTTGGATTTAGCGTTCTTTTGAAAAGTTTAAATAAGAAACCACACCATTAGTATAACCAATTTAAAACTAAGGCATTTAATTTTTGAGAACATTAATAGGTGTAAAAATAAGCTTTTGTTAATTTAGGAAATGAAAAACAACGTTTTAGATAGATATTATTTTTTTAAAGAAAGAAAAAACAATTCTCTGGGGTCAATAAATATAAACTTGAAATCAAGTTCTGTCAGCAAAAAATCATTGGATAAAAAATCTAGTAAACACAGCCCTTTTAACATAGAAGACAATGAAGCAATAATCAAAAAAATTGAAGAACAGCTTATACCCTCTCTAGAGATAATAAGCTTGGTTTCTGGGAAAATTGAGAAGACTTTGAAAGATTACCAAAGTGAAAAACAAAAATACACAGTGTCATTAAACAAGTATAATGAAGCAATTAATGAAGAGATCAAAAAGCAAGAGCGTTTGAAAGAGCAGCAGATCAAAGCTGAAACATTAAAAAGGCTAGAGGATGAAAAAAGAGAGAATGATTTGATTGCACAGAAAGAAGCAGCCCGATTAGAGAAGCTTAAAGAGTCAGCAAAGTTTATGTACTCCTCTTTACGTGTCAAAGAAGAATTTGATGCTAACACACTACGGATCAAAGATATTGAAGACAACATCAGAAAAGCAGCTTCAAAAACTCTTGACATGAAATTACTGTACGCTCAAAAAAGACTTTTGAACCCTAAGTTTGGGCAGTTAACAAACAGTAGAAGACATCTTATAGAAATATCAACAAAAATGATAGAATTGATCAATCAGACAAAATTTGATCCTTTGGCTTACAAGTGGATTTTAAATTTCACTGCAAAATCCTTGTGCAAACAAGCAGAGCTAGAGTGTAGAGTAAAACCGGAAATGGCAGTTCCTCTAGCTGAATTGTCGCATCTACTAAACGAGCAATTTCCTGAGCTTATCAACGATTACTTACTGCCGAGACTGAAAAAGAAATGCCCAATAATACTGGGATATATGTCAAATGACAAAAAAGAAATGGGGTTCAGGGTCAAAGACCCGCAAAACCAAGAAATGAAATCGGTTTATTTAGAAAGAATGGATGGTCTTTTGGCTTTTTACAGCATGCTGTGCAAGCTTCCAAATAAAAACCAGGTGTATATTAATC
>JAJMDM010000014.1:0-34487 GCA_030573555.1 Hanseniaspora hatyaiensis (nom. inval.)
GCACTCACGTGACTGTAAAGTTTAAGCGTGCCAGAATTGCTTTTTTTGTTGCTTCCTGTTTGGGACATTGCCCATTTCCTTTTCCGGACGTCTCTCCCACACCCAAAAAAAAAATTTTCCTCTTCCGCGCTGGAAAAAAAAAAGCCTGGCTGTTTATTTCAGCGCTGCGTGCAGAAAAGTAGCACTTGTTCAGCAGGACGAAACAAAAAAAAGCAATTTTTTACTTGATTTGGCATTGATTTGGTCTTGTCTTGGCAGGTTCAAGTACTTTTTCATTTCTTTTTTTTTTATTTTTATATATTTTCTTCTACAACATAATATATTTCATTAAGTTTATTAACTTATGAAGAAGCAGTATGATTTATATACAGAATAGGAGTTTGTTTTAATGGTGAACAGATGATTTTATTGCCTGTAATTAATTGATGAATGTATTATTATTTGAAAGAGAATACATGGAAGAAACCAAACTTAGTTTTAATTTATTATAAACATATAAACCTGCTTACTTTTTTTTCCAAAAAGTTCCAAATAATAACATTCCAACAAGTTTTATTTTTTGCAATAATTTAATCAATTATCACAACAATTCAATAGATAGAAAATCCAGTTTTTCCATTTAAAAAATAAATACCAAACAAAAGTAACATAACAACACTTTCCAAGTTCTTATATTCATTTTTTGTTTACCAGTAGTCAAATAGCTCATTTTTTTTTTTTAAAAAAACCAAGAAAAACTTTATAAACCAAATAAATCATAGATTCATTTTCTCTCTTTCAAAAGAATTAATAATTGTCTAAATTTATTTTTCAAGTCCTAATATATCAAATAATAAAGAAATAATCAATATGTCATTCAGACCAGGTTCAAGAGGTGGTGCCAGAGGTGGCTCCAGAGGTGGTTCCAGAGGCGGCTTCGGTGGCTCCAGAGGTGGTTCCAGAGGCGGCTTTGGTGGAGGCAGAGGTGGCTCCAGAGGCGGTTTCGGTGGAGACAGAGGTGGTAGAGGTGGCTCCAGAGGCGGTAGAGGTGGTGCCAGAGGCGGTAGAGGTGGCGCCAGAGGTGGTAGAGGTGGTGCCAGAGGCGGTGCTGCTGGTGGTCCAAAGGGTGGTAACAAGGTCGTTATTGAACCTCACAAATTCGGCGGTGTCTACATTGCCAGAGGTAAAGAAGATTTGTTAGTTACCAAGAACATGGCCCCAGGTGAATCCGTTTACGGTGAAAAGAGAATATCTGTTGAAGAACCAAGCAAAGAAGAAGGTGTTCCAGCCACTAAGGTTGAATACAGAGTCTGGAATCCTTTCAGATCCAAATTAGCTGCCGGTATCATGGGTGGTTTAGATGAATTATTCATTGGTCCTGGTAAGAAGGTTCTTTACTTAGGTGCTGCTTCCGGTACTTCTGTTTCTCACGTTTCCGATATCGTTGGTCCAGAAGGTTTAGTTTACGCTGTTGAATTCTCCGCCAGACCAGGTAGAGAATTAATCTCCATGGCCAAGAAGAGACCAAATGTCATCCCTATCGTTGAAGATGCCAGACACCCTCAAAAATACAGAATGTTATTAGGTATGGTTGACTGTGTCTTTGCTGATGTTGCCCAACCTGATCAAGCCAGAATTATTGCTTTGAACTCCCACATGTTCTTAAAGGACCAAGGTGGTGTTGTTATATCTATTAAGGCCAACTGTATTGACTCTACTGTTGATGCTGAAACTGTTTTCTCCAGAGAAGTTCAAAAATTAAGAGAAGAAAAGATCAAGCCTTTAGAACAATTAACTCTAGAACCTTATGAAAGAGATCATTGTATCGTTATCGGTAAGTACTTCAGAGGTGGTATTCCATAAATCATAGGTAAGAAATAAAAAATACAGTATAAAAAAAGTAAATAAATAACATAGTATTTATGTATATGTATATATATAGCGATGTGTCTTTTATAATTGAAAGATAGATCAAATATAGGTATGTGTGTATATGTATATATTACTTTTCAATCAAGTTTTATCAAAAAGGAAAAATATTAATAAAGCAGCTGTGATTGGTTATATTTAAAGACTTGTTTGCTCTAAGTTCCCAAATAAAACATGGCAGACGTTGGCAACTAGCAATTATTACTAACTAGTGCAATCTCATTTTCAATGCTTACTTTGCCTTGGAATATATATGCATATTTGTATAAATGTGTCAAAAAAGTTTAATTATGAAACCGCTATCTAGCATTTGTTATGATTTTGAGCGTTTTCATTTTTTTTAGTCATCGCCTTCTCTTCTATCTTTACCCCATTTAATGACTTGTTCTTCGTTGTCATCATAATCACTGACTACGTTTTTAACATTTTCTGAGTTGTTTGAGTTGATAGCATATCCTTCGGTTTTGCCGTTTAAATCAGACAAAGAAGTGTCGATATTCTCAGTGCTCATAGATTTGTTTAAGTAATCACTGAATTGCGGTTGGTTTCTAGGCTGAACTTTATTTAGTTTTAAAGAATCGTTATTTTTGTTAGCATGAGCATCAGCTGATAAGTTTTCCTTAGAACTTTTAGAATTAGACTTGGAATGTTTCTTTTTATTTGATTTTTTATTGTTTGAAGCTCTGGACTTGGATACAGATCTAGACCTATGCTTGCCTTTGGATTCAGAAGAAAACCATGATTTTATAGAAGTCATTGAGCCTCTTCTCTGATTTCTGCCTCTTGGTGCTTGTTGAGATTCTAAGTCTGTAGCATCAACATTGGATTCATCATAATCTTCGCCAGTCTTGTAACTGTCTTCTGATGAAGTTGAGCCATATGACTGTGAATACTCATCTTGAACAATAACAGTTTTATTCAAACCACGAATAGTTATGATTTCCTCACTGATACCATTGGAATCACCGGCAGACTTGCTTTTTCTATGGATGTGTAACTCATCATCAGTGTCAACAGGAACTTCTAAGTGAACGATACTGCTAGGACCTTGAGTAGAGTTCAAGTCACTGTTGTCAACGCTGATACCATTGTTATCAATATTCTTAGCAGCAGTCTTGTTGGGTAGCACAGTATAAGAAGATCTGTATGCTTTCAAGTCACTAGAAGAGCTGTTGTTGTTGTTTAAATTCTCATTGTCATTAATTAAATTAGATTTTAATGTTTGGTGGTTTTGTAATAACTCGTGTTGAGCAATAGTAGCAGAATTGAAAGTTTTTAGCAAAGGTTCGGTTTCATCTTGAATCTCTTCACCAATCATTTCTTCCATAATATCTTCTAAAGTTACAACACCAACACAGCCTTGTTCTAACCCTGGGGTTGTAGAAACCAAGCACATGTGTGATTTACCCATTTGGAAATAATTCAGCATGTTCATGCATGAGGTTGATGGCAAAGTTTCAGGAAGTGTTTTCAATGGAAACTCAGATATGCATACTTCATCCATTGGATCGTATGTAATCAGCTGTTTGACGAGCAGCATACCTTTGAAATTATTAGGGTTTTCTGAGTCGTAAACAGGAATTCTAGAATGGCCAAGGTTTTTCAATTCGGTTAAAAGGTCTTCGTTCAAAATACTCTTGTCACTTAAACTGTAAACCTTGTCCATAGGGGTCATAACATCGGCAACTGATTTTTGCTTCAAATCCAAAACAGAAGATATAATCAAGATTTCGTCATTGGTTAACCCATTTCTTGTGTTAATATCAGAGTGTAAAGAAACAAGAGTTTTCAACCCTGATTTTTCATAGGTGTTACCGTGAGGCTCACCTAAAACATAGTCTAGCAATAAGGCAATTGGCTTAGAAATAGGATATAGTAGCAGCCCTAAACCTTCAACATATGGAGCAAAAAAGGCACCAATGGACAGCCCAAACTTGACACACAGAGATTGAGGAATGATTTCACCAAATATAATGACAAAAACAGAAGAAGCAACAACAGCGGTTATACCACCTCCAGCTATTCTGTCAAGAACAATCGGCAAGGTTTCGTTGGTGATAACATTACATAAAAGCAAGGTGACTAAAACCAAGTGCTTACCTCTTCTTTTGAACATGTTTAAAATCCTTGCTGCCTGCTTGGACTGGGTCGGAGTACCAGAAGTGGTCAAAACTTGCAGGTAGATTTCGTCCTGGTTCATGATACCAATGGTCAGGCCTGCAAAAATACCACCTAGCAAAATCAGCAGGGCAGACAAAAGCACGTAGACGACGAACTGGCCGTCTCCTGGTTTGATTTCAGCATCGCCTCTTTTGGATAAAATTGGCTGGTCTTTGCTTAAAAGCTTCCTTAAGGTGTATATGAGCATGTTTGTTTCGTGTGATGTGATGGAAAAAAAGTGGTTGGAAGATTATAAGGGTATATAAGCTGTTGGATGGTTTTTCATCACTTCTTACCTGTGATTTCAGATGATTTTCAGCCAGAAAGAATAGATGCTTTAAATACGTTGAAGAGCATCATAGAAAAAAAAGTTTGCATTCTGTATTACGTATCAGAGACGATCCGTGTTCTAAATATAAAACACCAAGGCTTGATTGTTCACAATGTCATTCAGTTTTAAAAGCTTAAATATGAATATTAGTTTTAAAAAAATAGTTTTAAAAAAAAAATAAAAGAAGGATACAAATATTCCACGCAAAAGTTTGAAAAAAAAAACCACTGGAAAACCTTAAATGCAGCGGAAGAAAAAGAAGCTGCTGGTGGCGCGGCGGAAAGACGGCGCTAAGGAGGGGATTGCCTGTGGAAGGGTCGCTGGTGGCTGTTGTCCACGGAGTGTTCTCGGCTGGTGGCGGAGAGTGCCTGTGGAGAAGTGTTCTCGGCTGGTGGCGGAGAGTGCCTGTGGAGAAGTGTTCTCGGCTGGTGGCGGAGAGTGCCTGTCATGGAGAGTTCTCGGCTTGAGTGCTCTGGCGTGGCCAGATGGCACGCGCAGTCGGCATGGAATGTTCTGGTGGAGGGCTCCGCTGTGCCTGCTGCGTCGCTAGGGAGGCTTTCTGCGGGGAGCCGTTTTCATGCGCAGCGTTAAGGAGGCCTTGCTGAGGGTGTCGGTCACGTGTCTGTTTAAGGAGAATCTTGCAGGGGGTCAGTCACGTGCGCGTAAGAAGTTGCTTTGAAGTGTGGTCACGTGCTGGTTTTAGCGGGTTCAGACCCTTGCGGCACGTGCCAAGCCTCCCAGCCAATCAGAGTCCTACGTCGCTTGCTGTGCTGAAATGCATTAGTGAACAGATCCACCTATGTGCTCATGGTTCCTGCTATAAAGTTGCTCATGTGCGTGGCCACAGTTCTATCGCTATATCACTTTGTAGGCTCCAAGCATTCACTCAACGTGCCTTTGGCTTACATATGGCCCGATCATGCACACTTATACGCATTTTCGCCCTGAATGTTGTCCAGCGCTGTTCCAGCCATAACTTTTACTTGTCTATATACCTAGGCACTTGCATGTCGCCTCTGGCTAGCAGTGGCCCCGCACAGTCCCAACAAAAGTTAAAAATTGTCTATATACGTGTAGATATGCTCGCGGCCTGTGATCCTTCTCTATTCCCAGTCAAAGTTAAACTCAAAGTTCGAGTTGTTCTGGTTGGCCAATGAGCTTGTATCATTGTTGATTCCGTTGTTGTTGTTAGAGGAAGACGCCTGGTTGTTGTTTGTGCCTCCAGACATCCCCAAATCTAGATTTAAGTCCAGGTTGTCCAGATTAAAGTCGTTCAAATTCAAGTCACCCATCACGTCGTTGTTGTTGGTTTTTTCTTCGTTGCTTGTGCTTGGATAATCATTGTTTAGACTGTTTGGCTTGCTGTTGTTGTTTGTTGCTGCAGGATTAGTCATAGGATCAGACAAGCTATTGTCGAGACCAAACATTGATAAATCAATTCCAAAGTCATTTAAAGAGTCAATATTGCTGTTTGCGTTAGCAGCATTTCCAATGTTGGCATTTGAAGCAGCGGAATTCATCTGGGAGTTAGTGCTACCCACTTTGTTGTTTATTGAAGCTCCTATGTTAAAGTTGTTAAGACCATGCTCTGGGTTCATGTTTGATGAAGTGTTTATGCTCATAGTTTTATTGCTGTCGGTGAAATCATGTCCTAATGGATTTTGGTGCCCACTGCCGCCTATGTTCATTAGCAAATCATTGTCAATGGAATGGTTATTGATGCCTGCAGAATTCATATTGTTGTTTGCTGTTTGTCCGCTCAAAGCATTTTGTGTGCTTAGCATTTTGGCATTTCTTTCGTTTTCAATAATTTCTTGTTTCTTTTGTTCTTTAATCACTTTTTCTTGCTCAACTAAATACTCTTTGAAGTTGTTCAAAGTAACATCTAGTTCATTAAGAGTTTCATAAAACTCTGTTGTGTTTACACTTGTTGATAAAATATTGTTCAAACTAACATGATTCGTATTGTATCTGTTGATTATGCTTGTTTTTTGTCTTTTTAAAAGAGCTTCGTTAAGAGGTTTGAAAATGTTCTCATGAAAAGACTTGTCCAGTGCAGAGTAGTATATCTTTTTTGATTCCGGCAATGTGTTGTCAATTTTTTCCAATGTTTGTGCTTTGCTAGCATGTGTATTTGTATTCATCTTGTTTGTCTCCTGAACTCAGCTGGTCATGTACCTACTCGTTTTTGAAAAAAAAAAAAAATAAAAAGAATAAAGGTTTTGTAAAGTAGTTAAAAAATGCACTAAATATTCGTTGCTAAATGATGCCTACGATTTCTTTCCTAATCTACTGTATTTGTTGGATCCTTGTGGCTCTTTCATCTCTTCTAAGTGCACTAGAAGTTTTAAAATTTTTATCTTTTTTTTCATGATAAATAAACATGTAGGCAGCGATTTGGTAGCAGAGACACTTGGTTTAGCGTTGGTCTTTTTTTTTTGTTTTTAGAAACCTCTGCATTGGGAAAGCCTTGTGGAATCGGGTAAACAGTACAGGAAGCTGTTGTTAAAAACGCACGTGAGTGTAATTTCCACGTGCGGATGCGTTGTATTAGCGTTGCTTTCTGCACGTGATTGATGCCTTGTTGGCTGGCTCAAGCTCGGCTGAGCCCCCAAGTGCAAACTTTCTTCTTTGTTCGTGGTCAACCATAGTCATTTTTAGCTGATTTAGTTTCATTTTGTACCAGATAAGGCATTGAAATCGACCGTATTATGTGTATTTCTTTGAGTAGTCAGTCATCAGCCCCCGGCATCGCTGGCTTTTGGTTGTAATTCCTGCATTGAAAGCAAAAGAGCCAGCATTTTCGATCATTGTCAATACCTCTTTATTTCAAATAAAAATGGTTTTTCTATGCATCTGTGCTTTGAATGTATTGATCCTGTGTGCATTGACCACTGTTCTGGGAGATTTTATTATTTAAAAAGGCTGGCGAGCATTATTCATAGATGCCAATATACATCTTTAGGTGATCACGTGTTAACTTTGGCAGCGGCATGAGGTCTTTTTTTTGTTGAAACTTTTCATGTGTGCTAAATAAAGTGTACTGCTATGGAGCCTAATGGCAATGGAATACCTAATTTTTTAAAAAGCTGCGTTAATAATAATCATGCTTTAAACATGAGATTTAAACAGAGACCACCAGCAAACCAAGTCATTTTTTTATAGTCTTGTGAAAAGCAGACTTTACAGCTTACGAGGCCGGCACATTTTACTTTTTGTTGTTTCTTTTTTAAAAAAAATACAAATTCAAAAGACTCTTTGCAAAGACATATACGCAATGATGAATAAAATGAGTCCTACCGACATTGAAACATATGCAAGATTGCTGCAGTACATAAGCTTTGAAGAAGACACAAACGAGCCAAACTCCACAGTTCTTTCTTCAACTGACAAAAAGTTCTTGACATCAAAAAACAAAACCAACAATTTGATTTCCAAGCTTACTTCTGCAGTGATAGAAATCAAAAACAATACAAGTCCAGAAAACTTAACTAAACAGTTCTTGTATATTAGCCAAGATTTGTTGAACTTAAATGTTGAGGAACCTATAAACTCTGCAGGCAATAAAATGGTTTTAGCCAACCTAATACCTTGGGATGACTCAAAATTGTCTTTAACTGTTATAGAAAGCCTTTTCAAAAACATCAAGGCGTTAACAGGAAACAAAGATTATTACGAAATTTTTCAATACATAAGAATCAAAAAGCTAGGCAAAAAAAAATTTGATGTTGAAGATTTCAGAGAAACTCTACAATATTCTTCTTTTGACCTTTTTGAAGCTTTAAAAATGACCTTGTCTGACAAAGATAAAAAATTTTGGAGCATGACTATCATTTTAACTATGAAAGAACTGGGTTATTATAAAACCTTGGAAGAATTTGACAGTTTGGTTTACTGGAGATCACCTGATGAAGGTCCTTTAGTTGACGAGCTTTTGAAAAGCTTTAGCGCAGCCGACTTGCTAAAGCTGAAAGAAGACGAGCTTATTATTTATTCGCAATTTTTATTATTAAAGCAAGAATATGTGAAAGTTATTGATTTGATTGAAAGAGACATCATTGCAAAATCCGGTAACATCAATCTGTATTTAAAAAATATTGTAGTTGACGCTTGTGATAACATTAATGATACCCAAGCCATTGAGCGTATCTTCACATCTCTGCTAGCATCATTGAATGACTACCAAGTTTTAAAAAAATATGTCGATATTTTGATAGGTCAAAGCATGAGTAAGCACGATATTGTAAGCAAATACATTGACGGTCAATTTAAGCATTTTATAGATTCTAGAAACTTTAGACTTATTAAAGTGTATTTAGATTACAAATTTTATTCTGAGATGAAAGAGTACGAACATTTAGACAACTATTTGGAGATTTTCCACAACAAGCCATGCTGCTATCCTGATTTGAAAAATTTGGTTCCAAGCAGCTTACTTATTGCAGGTTTAAACAAGTATGCGCCTTCTAGCGAAAAAGATTTCACCATATACAAGTTATTAGAGTCTGAAAAAAACTTTGATCCAATGACACTAAAAAACCTAGAACAATCAGTTGATTACCTAGAGCTTAAAATGTTAAAATCATTAAACAACAATACTTTTTCATCAAGCGCAATGGAAATAGGTGAATCACACAAGTTTAAAGTGCTAAAAATGATTTATTACAACAGTTTGGGATTGTACCAGCTAGCCAAAAGCGTCTACTCAGAACTGAACATAAAAAATGTCCAAGAGGCCAGTTTAAACTTTTTGATCAATGACATTGTTCCTGTTAATCAGTCTTCCAGTGATCTGAACTTTTCGTTTGATGAGCTGAATAACTACGGGTACGTTCTGTCATTGGTTTTAGAAAAAGGAAGCTACTCCAAGTTTAAAGGATTGGTTGAATTTATGATCAATCTAACTAATTCTAATGTTTTGCTTTACAAGCAACTGCATTTCATCCAAAAACAAAGATTTTTTGGCAGCAATAAAAATTATAGATCGCATTTCTTGAATTCTGTACTTTCCTTGCTAACATATGGAATCAAGAACACGAAAGACACCAGTCTTGAACTGCCAACAGCATTGATCAATAGATGGGATTTTTCCTCTAACACCAAAGCGCTGTGGGAAAACGTTTACTTAGAAGTTTTGATCATGAAGGCTTTGGATAATGGGAGCTTGAAGTACGAGTACTTGCTGGCCAAAATAAAAGAAAAAGTGCTAAAAGCTGAAGGTGCCAGTGCTGGGGCTTGCCTGGCATGGCAGACAGACTTTTTTGAAAATTACAGTGCCGTAGCTGATGATAATGGCAAAATCAGCCAGTTTTTGCAAAGCGCTGATGTCGCTAAGCTGTTGCAGGACTTTGACAAGTCTGATAAGATACCGTATGAGATCTTGGAGAGATATGTGGATGTTCTGAAGACTGTGAAAACATTGTCCAGCACGAAGAAGTTCCAAAACAACAAAGGCCTGAAAAACGACGCTAGGGCCTTGCTGCAGAACATAAGGCTGCATGCTGCGGGATACATCGAAAGCTGCAGAGAAAAGGTGCTGGTGGGCAATGTTGGGGACGAGGGCGTGAAGGCTCTGGAGTCGCTGGTGAAGCAGGTCAAGTCGCTGTAGCTGGCCAGGCTCTGTAGCCGCTGGTGAAGCAGGTCAAGTCGCTGTAGCTGGCCAGGCTCTGTAGCCACTGGTGAAGCAGGTCAAGTCGCTGTAGCCGCTGGTGAAGCAGGTCAAGTCGCTGTAGCCGCTGGTGAAGCAGGTCAAGTCGCTGTAGCTGGCCAGGCTCGCGCCGTCTCCTATGCGCTGTGCCCAAGCGGTATGGCCAAGTCCCAACAGCTGCCTTTAAACAGCCGCATCGCCCTACCAGCACCTCCCACAGTCTCTATTCCTCCCTCCAGAAGCAAGCCGCTTTGTTCCTCCGTATTCAAGCCTTCGGCATCCCACAGCCCACATACGTCACGCTTTTACTGCCTGAACAATGATCCAATTAAGGTATTTCTAGATTTTTATTTTTTCATTGTCCTTTCATGCCGAAATGTTTAAAAAAAAAAAAAAAAAAAAAAACCAAGTGAAAAATAAAAAAAAACTATATATAAATCAATTTTTAAAATGGGGAAGCGTTTACTCCACACATGTTTAAATAGTGATGATTGAGCTCGGTTGATAGGATGACTCATGGGAAGGATAAGTATCGAAAAAGCCCAATCCTGACCAATCACCATCAGCTGCAACAGCACTGGTCACAGCACCATAAAAAACCGAGCTTCCTTCAAGGTACAGCCTTTTTTTTTTTTCCTTGTTCTGGGCTTAAACTCACTGTTAGGAAACTACTCCTGAGCTTCCCTCATCAGCTTTCAGCAGACGCTTCATTCAGTTCAAGTGCAGGCCCTTGTCATTACACGCAGCACCAACTATTTTTGAGCTCACCCCAGCCGCTATAGATGGTTGAACTCGAAGACGATGGCGGTGTTCCATCCACAGTTTACAACATTGCAATGCAAATACCAGGCATTTTTTCCCTCTTCACTTACAAACAGGCAGTGGCGCTGAGGATTTTGGCTGTTATTGCTGGGTTTATCTCAGTTGCTTGCTCTATTTTCAATCTCTACATGATTTTATGTTTCCACAAAAAAGCATTGGTGTTCAGGCATGAATGTCTTTTTTGGCTGTTTTCATGCGATTTTAGCAAGGACTTGATGCTCACCATTTTTCCCCTTGTTGCGCTCATAACAGAAGAAGTCTACAACAGCTCTATATTTTACAATATAGTAGGATTTTTGACCAATTTGACCATGGTTGCAGCAGACTTTGTAGTGTTTTTTATTTCGCTCCATTTTGTTCTTCTTATTTTCAAGCCCTCGCTGAGTGTTGTCGACAAGAGAACGAACAAAATAGAAGGTGGTCTTTTCAAGTTTAAAAAGTACATATTTGGGTTTACACTCTGCTTTGCTACTTTGTGCTCTGCTTTGGCGTTTATAAACTTCAACAAAGACAACAACAATCTGCCCAAAGTTAACAAAAATAAAATATACAACAACACAGGCAGGTTCAAAGTTCAAAACTCATCAAAAATGGGTGGATATAAGCCTTTTGCCACCATTGTAGGCTTGCCTGTTCTACCCATTTACTATGGTCTGTTTCTTAATTGGCTATGGCGGTACTGTATTATGATTTGCATTATAGTGATATATGCTATGATATATGTAAAATACGTAAAGAGTTCAAAGTACAACCAAAGCCGGCTAGACCAGTTCCATAATAATCATAAACTCAGAGCTTACAAGTCAATGAACAAGTCCCAGATTCAAGATATAATTAACGATGTTAACGATCTGGCCAATGATGAGTTTTTAAAAAGAAGACAGTATTTTAAAAAGCAAATGCTGCTTCTATTTCTTTATCCTACATACTATTTCATTTTATGGATCTTCCCATTTATTGAGAGCATAGAGCAGCCTTGGTATGAGGTAAAACATGGTCCTATAAAGTCAGTTGCTTTTATATCAGCCATGTGTCACCCCTCCAACGGAATATTTGATTTGATAATTTTCAGTTTAAAAGAGGCTCCATTTGAAAATGTATGGTCTGTTAAAGAAAAGCAAATTTTAATAAAGAAGTATTTGGTTGATAGCAACAAAGAGTCGTTGGCAATAGAAGATAAGTGGGAGCTTTGCAACAACACCAAAGCCGGAGAGCGAGGCTTTTATTACAGTGGAAAGGCCAAGCAAGGAATTGTTGAAGATGAAAGATACTTAATTGTTAATCACTTAAATATCTCATTATTCTGGAAGCTAGTTCATTATATGCCTTTGAAAGGTGGTATTGATTTAGACACATTGCGAAAGCCTGACAATTGCGAAAGCAAAGAAGGTTTGAGCCAGCGCTCACGAAACTTTGCTGAGCACGACAACATAGTATCAGAAACGGATATGGATAAAATAGTTAACGAATACATTAAAAATGATGTAAGTAAGAAATCTGGTCAAGCCAACGCTTGGATTAATGATCTGCTGGTGAAAAACGATTCTTTTAATACAGCATCTCAAAAAACTGACCAACATGAATATGAGTTTTCAAAAGAAGACGACACTGATAGTTCAAAAATGTATAATAAAAATAATCAGCTAGATGTGATGGATATCTATTCCATTTTATAAAGCCGCACTACAGCTACTGGAGCTTACTTGTATACACTCTTGGTAATACACAAGCACAGCCAAGAATTACATATTTTATTTCTAAATATCAATCAATTGTACTGTGGTTTCTATTAACAATTCTTTCTTCTTCTTCTTCTTTTTTTTTTTTTTTTTGTTTTCTTTCGTTTAATAGAATATATATAAGTTAATCTTATTTATAAAAATAAAGTTATTATCGTTTTTTATGTCATACAAGTCATTATTTTTCTTTTATTACTATTCTTATTTTACTTTAATTCGTTTTCTAAGTTGGTTAAGACATCGAATTGAATTTTAGCTTCGGTAGCAATGATTTCATCGGAGTTGTTCAAGTTCTTTTCAGCTTCGTTCTTTAAAGATTGAACCTTGGATAAATCAAAAGAGCTTAGGTCAAAGGCTTCGGCACAGGTGATGTTCAAGGTGGAGTCTGGTTGGACAGAAGCAAAACCAGAGGAGATGAAGTATTTTTTACCTGGTTGGGAAGCATCCTTTTCGAAAACTTCAACAACACCGGAAGATAATTGTTCAACAATAGGAACGTGGTTGGCTAAGATACCAGCTCTACCGGATTCCAAAGGTATGTTGACTTGCTTAACTGGAATATTCTTGTATAAAGTGGCGTATGGAAGAGCAAATTGTAATTTTAAAACATTTTCAGTGGCACCTTCGGTGGCGTAGCTTCTTCTTAGGGTTTTTAATGCAGTGGTTCTTAAAGAAAACATTTGTGTTTCGAGGTATATGGGGGGTGTTGGTAAATTACTAAAGGAAAAAAGACGGCTGGTCGTGGAACTGTGGTTAGTTTGCTTGAATACAAATGTCGGTTTTACAGGTTTTTCGTGTCTCCTTCTTTTATAGACAAAATGCTGAAGGAAGAAAAGTGAGCTGTAACGTCTCACTATATCACCTAACCACTCACAGTATCATGCTAACATAATAACAGAGAACTTAGCTTTAAAAAATGTTCAAACGAAAAATTTTTTATTCACATTTCCCGCACAGAGACTGGAAGAAAAATTTTCTTCGCCGTGGTGGGAAGACACAGCTGGGCAGAGAAGGCGCATGGTAGCTGTGCCGGAGAGCGTGCACTGATCTGCTTGGTTGAAAGAGCGTTATGTCCGTGGGCACAGGCAATGGACCAAGTTACTGTTCCTGAGGCTATCCTGCCAATGGTGGCTACAGTGCTCTGATGCTGCTTGTATGGCTTCCCCACCACTGCCTGCAGCCATTTTCTCTTTTTTTTGGCTGTCTCTTCTGGCTGTGTTCTCCTCCGAGTGAAGGCTGTGCAGCAGTTGCGACTCCTTGTGAGCAGTAGGCACTGCACGTCCCGTCACCCCTGTAAATTAGCTGCAACGCTAGGATAGACGGCCTGGCCTGCTCTCAGCCTCCTTGTTTCTATATAGTATAGTCACTGAGCTGTTTACAGAGGATACTTGTGTTTGCCCTCTGCGCCTTATAGGCCAATCAGATATTTCCAAAACATAAATATGAGCATGTGCCGGAGTTAAGCACTGGCTTTTTTCCAGCTGGTCACGTTGCGCACCAAAAAGAAAAGATCTGCACGTGCTTTCCTCCAGCGCTTCTACTATCTGTAAGGCTGTTAAAACTCATTTGTTTTAATTTAAATCAAATCATTATATATCCTCAACAGCTTGTTGTATGTTTCTAAACTAATCATGTTCTGCTCGTACAGTATTTTGTTCAACTCAACAATCAAAGCTACCATCTGTTTTTCGTTCAAGTTCATCATTATTGTTGTTAAAATGGTGCTAACAGTGATTCTGTTTTCGGAGATAAAGGCTTCATAGTACAAGTATGTGAACGACCCCATCATGAATTGGCAGTCAACTCTATCTGTGACACCACCGTGTCCAGGGATAGAATCACCAAAGTCTTTGGCTTTTACAGCTCTTTTTAGACCAGAGGCAAAAAAGCCACCGAATGGTGCAAACAGTGAGGCAAAGGTTGACAAGTTGATGGCGTGTATGTAGATTGGCTTGATGGTTATAGATGCTGGCAGGTTTAGCTTTTCCAGTGCTGTTAATGGCGGCAATCTGAACTCGTGTGGTATGAAGACTGGGTTCAATTCACATGTCAAATTACTGAAAACATTTACTTTCAAGTCATCAACTATAGGGCAGGTCATGTACTGAGAAGCAGACAACAGTTTCACCAAGATGACAGAGGCCAGAACAGTGAAGAACCAGGCACCCAAAAACCCTTCAAGTGTTTTTTTTGGAGAAATGGATATCAGTTTTGTTTTACCCATGGTCATACCACACAGATAGGCAAAAATGTCGTTAACAATGACTAAGCCACATGGCAGCAAAAACCAAAACAATCCAGTTAGAATGTTTTGTATAATTAGGTGAGCTTGGAACACGCATAATATTAAAACCATATGAGTTATGCACAAAGACTTGAACTGGTATCTCAAGTGTCCCATTTTCAAACTCTTGACAAACAGCACAAACCCTAAAACATATAGGCAATAGCAAATAAAGCCATGATTCAAAGTAAACCAGTTCAAATGATTTCCGATAATTGGGATTTTAATCAAGTATTTAATTGTGAACTGCCAAATAGACAACCCATCTAAATAGTAAATGGTGGTGAACAAGAAGTACCAGTTCAGTGTTTTTGTCATTGGCAAATTGATCATCTGGGAGTTTTCAACAGTGATGTTAATGCACTCTTTAAAAGTTGTAATTTGGCAGAATACCACTAGCAAAATACACCAAAAGTGGCCTGCTCCTAGAATAAAAAAAAAAGCACCGATCATCACAAAGGTCCAAACAGTTCTGATAATAAAAGTTTGTAGTTTATTGGAGTGAGTAGGGTCAACAAGTTTTGTTTCGGTGCTTGAAGAAATAATGATATCATCTTCTTGTGTGGTAATTACAGTTTTGGTATGTGTTTTTTCAATGAGGGAGTCTTCTTCTCTGGTCAGCAACCCAGTGGTGAATGTTTCCTTAGAGGTTCTTAATGGAATGAGTAAGTTTTCGCTGTCTTCGGAAGCCATCGTGCTTGTTTTCTGTCAGTGATTTAAATAATAAGTGTTACTGTAAAAGCCTGTGTATTACCAATTAGAGTAGGGAGTGATAAAACAAAAACAAAAAAAGCTATTCTGTACACACTGATCTGGCAACTTAATCTTCCTTTCCAAAATAAATATGTGCTGTTGTTACTCTGGTTCTGCCCTTTGATGTTTTCTGTCAACAATGATGATCAAGCTATGAACAATTAAGGTTGGCAAGCATTTGCTGCCTTATATCTGATTCTGCACTTTTCTTTTTTTTTTTTCATATGCTCTTTTTTTTATTTTTTTTTTTTAAAATTATAATTTTTTTTTTTTCAAAAATTCTCGCTAGGATTTTTTTTCGGAAATTTCATGGGAATATACTGCCAATATGAGAGCAGCGTGTTTTTTTATTGCTGTTGGTAAGTGTATACAGTGCTTGTTTCTATGCATTGGACACTGTGCTCAGCCACCCAAAGGCCAGCAATAACAAAACAATCAAAAAAATAAAGAACTTGTGCCACTGGCTAGTTTTCTGGAATTTAAGGCGTTTGCAGCAGGAATTTTGATGCTGTGCTGGATCGGCTTTTATTCCATTGTGTCTCCCGCCAAAAAAGACTCCGCGGAGTTACCAGCACAAGAACCAAGTGACGCGCCCATGTGAAAACCCCGTGCCCAGCAGCCAGCAATTCTTTTCCGGCATGCGCAGTGTCTCTCAGTGCCTGCCAACGTTCTGCACTGCCTTATCTCCAAATGCTCCCAGCTGTGCCTGTACAAGCTTTGCGAAAGTTACAGTTTCATTCTGGCACCACACCAAAAGTGCCAGTTGTTGTATTTTTTAAAATGAAATTTTTTTCTGAGTCTAGTGCATTGCACATTTTTTAAATACACCAAATTATAAAAACTCCTGGTAGCTTAGTTGGTTTAAAGCATAAGACTGTAATTGTAAAAAGTTATCTTGGGATCGGGTGTTCGAATCACCCCCGGGAGATTTTAATTTTTTCTTTTTTTGGACATGTCTGTTTTTTAATATAGAGGTTTGTGTTTTTAGCTATCACTAAATTAAAACAACTCCTGGTAGCTTAGTTGGTTTAAAGCATAAGACTGTAATTGTAAAAAGTTATCTTGGGATCGGGTGTTCGAATCACCCCCGGGAGATTTTAATTTTTTTTTTTTTTTAAACTGAACAAATTTTTTTGGTTTATTTTTTTTTTCTCTTTTAAAAAAAAATGCTCATCAAGTTGTTAAAAAAGTTCTTAATGATTGGTGATCCAATTGTATTTACATGACGGGCTATTACTCGGCATCAATTTATATACACGAATAAGTAACTATACAAATTCAAAAAACGAGAAATCAGTTAAACATCACTCATGATTAGGCTTTTGGTTTTTTTTCGGGACTGTGGCCTTTTAATATATCCTTTTTGGTAGCCAAAATTCCATTGACAGGCTTCATCAAAGTCAGGTAATCCAAAATTTCTTGCTTTCTAGAAGCATCGTTCATAAAGGTAGGACTGAAGTTAATGGCATTAGCCAAGACTTCGTTGGTTTTGTGTATATTCTCAATAACATTAGGAGCAAACTTACCTTTGAACTGCTTTTGGAAATCACCCAAGGACTTTTTGCTTGAAGCAGGCAAGAAGTCTTGATCGTACTTACCAGCCAAAATAGAGTTGATTCTCAATTTATCGCTAACCAAAGATGGGTCAGTTCTAACGGCTCTCATGGCTCTTAGGTATACACTTTCAAAAGTTGACCCTCTGGTCTCGTCTAAGTGCAGCATATGTCTATCAGCAAAGTTGTATTCAGGGCTGTTGATGTCAAATCCCTCAGGCAATTCAGTCCAACTGTTCATCTTCATGATTGTTTTGACCTTTTCTCTTCTGTAAGTATATTCGTTAGCTAAGCTTTTAAAAACTTCAAAACTGGTATCTCTCAAAACATGTTCTTTTGATGTGATAATTCTTGGTGTTAGCATTAAAGCATCTCTTTCATGGCTAACAACTAAATTAGGATTCAAAAATGCATTGTCTTGCTCATAAACAGATTTTGCTTTCAAAAACTTGAAAGCTGTACCGATATTGACTTTGGCATCATTTTTCAATTTTTCGTAAGGAAGTCTGTTTGCATGCTCAACCTCAACGCTGCTGACTTCGTACTCTTTAACACCATAACTGTGAGCGCTAAACATCTGGTCCTTTGATATTTGTAGTTCTTCCTTGTTTTTGTTGAAGCTTCTCTTGTCAGTTAGATTGAATGAGCCTCTTTTAGAGTTAAAACTCTTTCTGTTGGTGTTTGCTGTCTTTTCTCCAGCATCAAAGATATCTAAGTCAAAAGCCTCTGAATCCTTTTTCTTAGTTTTCAAAGAATCGGTTTTGGCATCAGGGCCAGTTAGTTTAATGTCATCAATTTCAGACTTTTTGTTAGCTTCAGTTCTTTTCTTTTTATAAGTGTTCTTGCTTCCATTAAAATTTCTGTTAGCATTGGCAGGTCTGTTTTCATTGAAAGTTCTGTTGCTGTTGAATGGTCTGCCATTTTTATTGCTTGCATTTTTGTTTGGAGTGTTCTTGTTTTTGTTTTCAAACTTTTGGTTTTTAGTGTTCAAAGACTTAACAAAATTGTCCCATCCACCTACTGATTTGTCTGAATTCAAGCAAGGTGCTTGTTGTTTAAATGCTCTTATAGTAGTTGCTTTAGAAATTGTGTTTAGTTTCAACATGGTGGAGCATACACTGTTGGCTGTTGTTAAAGGAAAATAATGTTTCTGTGTTTAGCTTAATTCCTGTATAGTTTCTATTGTTCAAAACTATTCAGACCTTATTGTTGGTGCACAACTTATCTTTATTTCTTTTTGGTTATTCAACTTTTCTGTATATATTCCATACAATGTGAAATATTTTAAAGCTGCAAAAGAAAGGATTTAAATTTCTACGCTGAAAAAATTTAATAAAAAAAAAAATTTTCAGTTTTTAAAAAAAAAAAAAAAAAAAGAAAGAAGTCGTGATGTTGCCCTTTTTGGTAAATCCCTTTTGTGCGGATGAATAGTCTTAAAGTTTACTGTTTTGTGAATATGGCAGATTTAATTAAAGCTTATTTAACAAAGAACAGTGCAAAGCATCTAATTTGTTTAGCATAATTTCTATTAAAACTATTTTTTGTTTACTAATTTAAAGAAAATAAAAGCAGTGCTAAAATGATTCCTTAATTCAGGCTTTGGTTCGTAAAAAAAGTTTTGTAAACCCAATGATCAATCATTTTGAGCGTTTTAAAATAAATAAAAAGCACATAAAACTTTCGATTACAGCCAAATACAATCTTTTTTCAGGTTTTTTTTTAAATACATGCAATGAACAATCATAAAAAGTTATTTGTAGGAAAGCATAAAATAGACTATGATTCACCTTTGAAGCACTTGGATTTTATGACTTTTAAAGATTTTGGCGTTGATGAATCGTTCTCGGAGGTGAAAAAAGACTATTTTGCTTTGAAAACAGAAATAAATCAGGCTAGCCGTAATTGCTTACCAGATTACTACTGTGCTCTGTATTTTGGGGAACTAGTTTCTAGCTTTAAAATTTTGAAAGCAGAGAAATACAGCAAAATGATCAGTTTCTTGATATATGGTTTTCCCAGGTGTTACTTAGACTCGAAACTATTCAAGTTGATTATAATCAATGAAGAAAAATTTAAGGCTATAGAAAATTGTTATTTAAGCACTTTGGTACACGAAAAATTTGAGTCATTTGTTGGTTATTCAAAATTGTTGAATGAAGAGTTTGTTGGGGTGTATTACGTGGTTCAAAGTTACCTAGGACTTGATCAGTACACAGTGCTGAAGAAAATAACAATCAACTGGGAAAGTTTTGATCCTTCTTTTGGTATTTTTAGAAAAGCAAATTACTTAAACAAAAAAGGTTTAGAATCAAAAGTTTTTGTTCCATTCGCAAATGATTTGGAGTACTATGTAAAATCCTGGCTTAAAGAATATTTTAAGCATGAGGTATACTATCTAAAATATTTGGTATACGTGAAATCAGATTTTAGAGCCCAAAATAGTTTAAACTGTTTTTTAAACAAATTAAAAAATAATTTTGAAGTCAATATTCAGGAAGGCAGAATTAGTAAGATTTTTGATATATCAAACAATCCATGTTTATTAAAAAAATGGAAAACTGTCTTTTACTGGAAAAAACCCCATTTATTTAAATATGAGTCAGTCAATAAATATAAAAACAATCATGCTTCCGAAACTGAACCAGCAAGTTTTCTAATAAGCAACAGTTGCGCAAATACGTTCAAAAATGCCAGAAGCTTAAACTTTAACAGATTAGTGAACCAAGAGTTAGAACAAATTCTGCCTAACTCAAGGTTGTGTAGTTTAAAAAGCTTTTCTGATCTTGATGGCTTAAAAATGAAAAAGCATAGTGAGCTTGAAAACTTTGTATTGGTCAAAAATAATTATGAAAAGTGTATATTTTTAATATACGACTTGCGCAAAAGGAATAAATACGAGGCAAAAATGTATTTCACCAGTAGCATCGTTAGCACTGCGCTTGCTGAAGTCACTATTCAAATTGACAAGAAAGACTGGAAAAATAATTTTGATATATTTTACTTAATAATCATGGACTTTTTAATATCATATCTCAGAAAAGAAAGCTGTGAATATAAATCTGTGAAATACGAAGCACAGCCATTAACCACCAAAAGTCAAAGTGTTCGCGATATAATCAGATTTTCAACAGTAAAAAACCACGAGTATGACATGATTGATGGTATGTGTGGATCAGATCTTGTCAAAGACAGACTAGCTTCTATTAAACATGAAGTGTATATCTATTGGAAACATATGCTATAACAATCAAAGTCTACATTTTAAAAAAACTGGTAATAAAAGTTGCAACATGTACTTAATTTTACCTAAACAAAGTAAAAAATCTTGAATTAATATTAAAGTGTTGTTAATTAGGAAACAACTATTACATGTAAAGATGCACTAAATCACGTGATGTTTACCAAACAAAGTTTAAATGGTTATACAGGACTGTTTGCACATGTGCATGAGAGCAAACAGATCGTTTACAAGTAGGAAGGGCAGATGATAACTAATACAGACACCAAGTAGTTCACAAAGGTTTCATTGTGCTTTTCGGTGCTTCTTTAGGAAGCAACATCGATTATGCTTACGAACAGAATTGGATCAAGTTTTGAGGAACTCCGTTTAGAAATAAATAATAAAAAAATAAACTACATGAATCTCATGATTTCTTTGAAAATTTTGTTTATTGTAGGAGTCAGAGTCATTAAATCAGTTTTTCGTAAAGTGTGTTCATTGATACCAGTAATTAAACTAAATACCTTATACAGTGTGAATATAAGAAAATCATCATTCCTAAACAATTTAAGCAAATCAAAAAAAGATTCAAAATAATTTATTTATTTGTTTTTTATTAAAGTCCACATTAACTTTTGTTTTGTCTTGTGGCTCATTTTTGTTTATCTACATCATGAAAAACAAGCATAAAGTATAATCAATATCAGCTATCTAATGACCATTCATCAATTCTCTAATAACCAGTACTTCAAAATTTGTACACAGAAATACCTTTGTATAATTATTAAATACTAATATGTCCGCCCGGTCGATATAAAATATATCATCAAATATAGTTATGCTTTATGCTCATTTTCCAATTGAATATAGGTAAAAAAAAAATGCGCCGCTTGCCAGTCTTGAAGAAAAAGTTATATTGAGCTTTATAATATACCTGATGCCACAGGAAAATTTAACTTGAGGTTTATTTCATAATAAAAGTTATCTACATAAAAATGAGTATGAGTAGTTCAGTAGGAACAATTGGTATAAAATAAAATTTAAAAAAAGAGATTAATCATGTATAATTAGTACCTCAGTTTGCTCTTCTGTGCAGAAAAAGTTATATTATAAGTCAATATGCTTTCCCAAGAAGGAAGCACCACCAAAAGAACGACAGTGCGAGGTGTCGCTCTGGTTTTTCAATTAAGATTTTTAGTATTGGGCCAAGAAGTTTTAAAAAAAATATCTAATTATTTGATAACTGCACCATGAAGTTAACCTACAAATACAACTACTAGTCTTTTCTTTTATATGCTCTGCCAAAACCAGCGACAGGGCCAGAAAGCACCATGAAAAATTTTTACGCTGTGATGGTTGAGAAGGGAAATTTTCTGAGTCAAGAAAACGTGTCCCAAAGCGGTAAAAACCTGTGCTGAATGAGGCAATGGGCTGGCACAAAAAGTCACCAAAAAGAAATTCTTGTGACTCTAAAACGCTACACGATAATATATTGCGGACATAAGATGTTGTTGGCGCTACACGATAGTATATTGCGGACATAAGATGTTGTTGGCGCTACACTGTTTTTGAAGACCATAAGATCTTGGCGCTACCATGTGCGCACAATTGTTTGTTTTTAAATTTTTTTTATAAACATTTTTTTTTTTTTTTAAAACAGCAAACTGATATTGACAAGTCACACGGCAACAGGAGCTTCTGGATCAAAATGATACCCTTCAAAGTGCATGGAAGGGTATGCTGCTGTGAACTTTTTACAAATAGATATTAGTATACATTGCTTTCAATTGGAGTTTTATAAAAGACAGACACTTATGTTTTTGACCAAAGACTATTAACAGAAAACAACCAGTTAGTTTCTTTTTTGTTACAAGCACAGAAACAACTTTATCAGAAGCTCTTATTTGACAATCAAAAGAATAGTAAATTTTTCATTTCTTTTTTATTACAGATTTAAGAGATTTGTACTAATCCATAACTAATTATTACAAACAAAAGCATATTTTTGCAATAAACCACACCCACGTTACCTTTAAAATGTCAGCTATTATCATTCCTGAAAACGTCAAGGATTTCATTTTGAAAAGCAATGAAAACACAAAATCATTCACCAAAGAGGAAGGTTTTGAATATGTACACTTGAAAAACCAAAATGAATTGGACAACCTTGAAAATGCAGAAGAATATGAAATTGAAACAATCAAAGAAGACATACACATTCAAATACTAAGAATTAATGAACAGACTAAAAGCTTAGAGCTTCTTCAAACAGTGGAACTTTACAAAGAGGACTTTGCCGATATCTTTTTTTTACTGAACAGCTTTTCAGACATTGAACAGCAGCCATTGTATTTGGTAGTTATGGGCCACAGCATTGAAAGCATATTAATAACATTGATCTCGGATAAAAATGGGATTAAGAATAGAATACTTTACAGTTCAAACAAGCTGCCTTTGCTACAGCTAATGAAACAACAAGGTAAAGTCAAAGACGTCGTCATTACTGATGTTGATGAAATAAAAACCATTGAACTTGATGAGGAGTTTGAAGAAGATTCTGAAAGGGAAAACGCTGAATTAAAGGAAAAGGAAAACAAACAAAAGTATAAAGACCTTGTTTACAAAAATAAAAATTACAAAACTATAGGAACAGTTATTCCAAGCACTGATTATGCATTGACAACAGAAAACAAGGACACCATAAGCAAGTTTTTTGACGATGAAGAAAAGATTTTGCTAATTAACTTGAATGAATCTGAATTGGCATCTTTAGATATCAAGACCATTGATAAGGGAGTACTATTTGAAGACCATGAAGTTGGATACAAGATAGAGCACGTTGCCGACAAAAACGACCATTTCTTTTTAGAAATTTTCATTAACGACGACAAGCCTGTTAGTCCTAAATGGAGAATGCTGTATTCTTTGAACAATTTGAAAATCAATGAGTTTTGGAAAAAGTATTTTTCTGAAAATGGAAAACACTTGTCAGCCTAAGTGTGCTTAGTAAACATCAATGCTTTTTATATATTTTTAAAAAAATAAGAAAAGTAAAATTTAGTTACTTCTAATGATAAACTTTTATTTTCAATACCTATATAAACACAGAAAATGATTTTGCTTTATTTCAATTAGCAAACCAATGCACACCACATTAAAATCCGTTTTGATTTCTCAACTTAATAATTTCTTTAATATTTTGCAGGTTTGATTGCCCATTTGAATTAGCAAGAGTAGGAATGATTTTTCTGAAGTTCTCAGTTTCCTTTAAATGAATCGATTTGTTACCTTTTTTAGTGTTAAGTTTTGGCTGATGGTTCAAAACTTTTTCATTGAATGGATTATCATTGCCAAAGTCTTTGGCAGGCTCATCAGTTGTTTTTATAGAAACCAACTCGTCAGTGATTTTATCAAATGAGAGAAGTTTGTTTTCCTTGGCTGACTTTATTTTTCTGTTGAATCTTTTTCTGTAAGATTTGCTTAATGAACTCAATGGAACCTTTTCTCCATTTGGCAAAGTTACCATGTTGTTATTGGTCAAATTTGCTATTAACGTGGATATTTTATTGCTGCTGGCTGCTGGGTTGGCGTTGCCGTTTTTTAGTTGCTCCTTTTGCTTTGCGTTTTGCTTATATAAAAACTCTTTGATATCAGACAAAGGTTTCATGGTTGACTGCTGAGAGCCCGCAGCGCTGCTTTTGGCTGTCTTAGGACCAACTTTTTTGGTTACAGCCTTGGATCTCAAGGACTTTCTTTTAGTAGCGCTGTTTGATTGGATACCCATTGTCTTCTTTGGCCTGAAATATGCTGTGGTTTTGGCAAAATAGAAATTTGTGCTGTTTGGTGAAGTTGCTGCTAATGCTGGTATGCTGCAAACATTATTTCAGTTTTAAAGGTGTAATAAAACTTTTGCTTGTCCTCTGTAATAGCACACCTGAAAAGCTGTTAATTCTTGAAAAGAGTTCGTCCTGCCATGTAGAAGGCTGTTTAACAATAAAATGTGATGGAATAAAAAAAGGCAAGATCGATGGTTTGGGAAAAAAAAGAAAAGTTGGCACGCGGAGGAATAGCTGCCGGACATATTTTTTAAGAATGCACGTGACCAGTAACAACCGGACATATTTTTTGAAAATGGATGTGATCAGTAATAACCGGACATATTTTTTAAAAAGCACGTGATCAGTAATAACCGGACATATTCTCTAAAGTGCACGTGACTGCGTCTAGCGGACATATTCTTTCTAAAGTGCACGTGACTGCGTCTACCAAACATATTCTTTCTAAAGTGCACGTGACTGCGTCGACCGAACACTGTTTGTTTCTAAAAAAAAATTTTTCCTTTTTTTCACCGACTTTCATGGAAAAAAAAAAAAAACATAATTATTTAAATTGTTCACCTTCTAATGTGGTAGGTATTATGCTTTAAGTGAGGCACTGTTTGATACATTAATGCCAGTCATGGAGATAATAGGAGAAGGAAGTATATTATTTTTAAGTTACTTCTCAAGGATTGAATGTGAAATTACTATTTCATAACAATTAAAGATCGATCTTATTTTCTTTTTTTTTTTTTCAATTTTTCAGGAGTGCAGCTGGAAAAAGAAAAGATGGAAAAACCCTAAGAACTACCGTCTTTTTATTTGAATATATTCACGTTTCAGTACCTTTTGTAGGAACAAGATTTAAAAGAAATATATCCAACAGTCCATCTTCAGTATCCCAGCAACAGCGCATCTAAACATCCACAACATGGCCAACACTTTCACTAAAGTTTTCACAGCTTTGACTGTTCTTTCAGCAACCGCCGCTGTTTACTTTGACTATAAAAGAAGAAACGATTTTGAATACAGAAAATCTCTAATGAAGAGAGAAAGAAAGTTCCAAGAATCCAAGGTTGCCGGCAAACAATTAGAATTGAGAAAGACATTGATCAGATACATTGAAATGATCAACGCTGAGCTGATTGCCAACCCATTACCTTTAGACGGCCCATCTGCTGAACAAAAGTTTGCTGAACTATCCCAACAAGGTGAAAGATTGTTAGCTGAAGGCCCAGCCAAATACGAAGAAGCTGCCTTGTGTTTCTACAAGTCCTTGCTAGTTTTCCCATCTCCTTTGAAATTGTTAGAAATCTTACAATCCTTTGTTCCAGCTCCTGTTTTTGAAATTTTGACTTTGATGTTGACTGCTGCCCCTCCTGCCAACTTATACAGCAACCCAACTGCTCCTTCTGCAGCCAGTGCCGCTGCCGCTGAAGGTATTGCTGAAGAAATCATTGAAGAACTTGAAGCTGAAGAAAAGCCAGAAGAAGTTGTCGAAAAAGAGCACAAAGAAGAAGAAGCTTAAGTAAAATGAACAGTTTTGTTCTTTTATTTATTTTCATAATTTTCTAAACAGAAAATAAAAATAGGAATACTTGGATTTTTTTTTAAAAAAGAAATGAAAAAAAAGTATTAGATTGATTTATCATAATATAGGTAAACCTTATTTGTATATAGTTCATATGTTTCATGAGTAAGTTAAAGTGTGTTTAACAATAATAGTTTTTATTTGATTGACTTGTTTATTATTATTATAGTTATTTAAATTATATATTTTGGCATTCTTGCCATACAAGTTTAATATTTACAGGATCATAATGATGTTAGGCGGCATATAGAAAAAAAACTGATCGCAAAATAAGCAGAATTTAATGAAATTGAAACAAATCAGATTAAAGAACCATATTTAATACCGTATGTTAGCAAGCCAACAGAGTATATAACGTTCATCAACAAACTCAATCCATGGTACTTACCGAATTGCTTTCTCAAAGCTTCATCTTTGATTGCATCTTCGCTTTTTGATAAGTCTAGTTTTTTTCTTTTTTCTTTAATGTCTTGGCATAAAGGTTGCAGCCAAACCAGGTTTGTTAAAGATGCAATAAAAGAAACACCGCAAGAGTAGTAACCAACCTTACCAATTTGTAAACCACTCTTTGCTGCTAAGAAAGGTAATAAAATGCTTGAAACTGTTTGCAATATAAAGTACTGTCTAAACACATTTGATTGAATAATAGAGAAGGAATCTCTATCTAAAACTTTAAACATTTTCGGAGAGATGATGTAGGAGTAGTAGGTTGTGGCACCAAAACAAAAAGAGTAGGTAAGTAAGTGTGTGGTTTTGAAAACAGAAGACATGGTAGAAAAAAGAAGGGGCGGTGCTCAGTTGTTCCTGCAGAAGATTAAGTTTTGCTGTTGGTAATAGCTTTTTATTTTTATTTTTTTTTGAAACAGGCTTTCACTTATTCAATAAGGCTTTGGGCAGTTATTGGTCAACTGATGCATTAAAAGAATCTTAAATAACTACTGGTTAGTTCTAATTGGCACTAAGGAGAACCACCTAAAAAACAAACTTCTGGGTGCATATTTGCCAGTGTGGGTACACTGTCACGTGTTATAAAATTGACCAAGCAAAAAAAAAGCCTAAAAAAGAACCGATCTTGACTGATCACATGACAAACATGCACGTGCACGGTGTAATTACCCGACTTGGAACATTTCAAAAAGGCAGCATTCAGCATGTCCATTTTAGGCAAAAACAAAATAATAAAAAATTTTTTTGGAAAAAAAAAAAAAAGATATTACAAAAATTCACTGAAGAGTTTTCCAAAAGCTTCAATTGGACCAAATAACAAGTAGGTAAAGGCACTCAAAAGACCAACAAGAACAGTTTATCACAACCTCCAATCACAGTTTATAGGACCAGCAGAGAACCAAAACCGTAAAGTTTGAACTGAAACAAAAAAAAAATGAGTATAAGATTTACCAAGGAATTGTACGATGTCACCAAGATCAGCACCATGAGAAAAGTTGTGCATGGAAAAAACGTGCCTAACTACATGCCTGCATACAACGTTGCCACACCAAGCAGAATATTAGCCAATGGAAAACTACAAAAACCAATAAGAAAAGTGGTTATAGAATACAACGACGAAGCCACAAGTAGCGACCTTTTAAGAGAGTACGTGTTAAAGAACGACACTTTGGCCAATGTAATAAAGGAGCACAAATATATTGAATGGCACTTCGACAACTCAGGAAAAGTTCCTAACATGAAGTTTTTTTATCTACCAACAGCAAACGGAGATGCAAGCGGGATCAAAGATGGTATGAAAACCAGAAGCCTGCTGAAATGTAAAAATGAGGCAGACATCACTAAAGAGCTGTTCAAAGGACTTAGCGAAAGAGGATTTTCTTCATACAAGTATAGACCACAAGTTGGTGTTGTGTCTGATAAAATTGGTGTCAGAGGTATGTGGACCCCATTTCATTCTAAGTAAATGTTTTCCATTTTTTAGCACAGAGATGGAAACTTTCAAAAAAATGAAGCAAGGAGCTGTTTCTTTGACTGACAATTTAAAAAAGCCTCGACTGGACTTTAAATGGCAGCATCGATCCTTCTGCTTGCCTATGAAATTGTACATAGTTTTTAACTTTTTTGTTTCAAAACGAGCAAAATGCTATATATGCATATATATAACACAACAATAGCGTTTGAACACATCTAACAAGTCATGCAACATGCATTAAGACATGCCCCACAGCCAAGAAACGTGCTTGTTGAGCTTCACCTTCACAGTTGCAAACATATGCCAGGAACTTCGGAAATTATGTCACGACAAAGCCAACGCTTTGCCTAGAACATATGCTAAAAGTTACCAGCTTTGCCTATGGTTGCTTGCATACGTTCGCATACCCGCTTACAGCATATTTTTGTTTCTGCTGCTGCCATGTCGTGAGTCTTGCAGGTTTATTGTTTTGGAAGATATTTGGACAAAAAGAACATTCTTGGGAGTGATCCAGCAGGAATAGATCAAGCTTGCAGCGTTAACGGGCGGTAAAAGTGGGTATGCTGCTGTATTCTATTGCATCGTAATATATTTAGAAGCCGTTATACTGGTTTGTAGCTAGCAAGGAAAATAACGTTTGCAATCCTAAATAGAACTAAGCTGGTTTGACCCACAGAGCAGCAAAACGCTCTAAAATAAAAATCAAAAATAGTTTAATTTCAGAAAACAAAGAAAACATGGACGAATTAGGCAGCCTTCAAAGCCATGCGGCGGAATAATGCAGGCGGGCGGAAAGAGGGTGTAGCCAAGCCCCGTGTTCCATGGGCTCAACCATTCGCTCCGCCACCATGCTCTCTTCCCTGCATCTTCTCTCACGCCACTTCCATTCTCCAAGAGAATGCATGATGAAAACACCAATGACAATTTTAATTTAGTGTTGTTTAATTTTAAAAAAATTTTTGTCCAAAAAAAAACTCTAACGGTTTCATTGTTCTTTTTTTGTCTACTAGACCTTTCCCGCCAGCTATCGTGCGTGTATTGTCTTTTTCTGCATTCCCGTCCTCTAGCGTGATTTAGTTGCCAAGTATTGTCATGCTGCTGAATTAGCTATGTAGGTTTTATGCAACCAGCATTAAGGTAACAATATTGCTGCTTTTTTTTTTTCTCAGTTTTTTCAGTTTTTTAAAAAAAAAGTTTATTTCTTTTTTTATAAATCAGGCTGCATATAAATACATGCAGATAGTTGCATGGTTTAATGGGATTCTGACGATGGATTCTTGAATAGAACTGTTCGGTAGAAGGCGTTTGGAAAAAAGCTTGTTTAATCTGTTGCTTGGTTGGCCTAGTCGTTCAAACAATGTTTGCCTATGAAAATTTTTTTTCTTTTTCTTTTGAGGTTGTATTTTCATGCAATGACGGCTTTTAAATAATATTTAACAAAAGAACCAACACAACCCATAAAAACAGCTATTATATACATACATAAAGCAGAAAAAACACACATTTATCTATCTATCTCTTTACAGATCTTTACACAACGCCAACGAACATTTACACGTTGATCAACACTTTAAACGACGATCTGTAGCTAATTTTCATTGCATCCATAGCAGCTAATATTACCAATTTTTTTTCATCACTCTTTATCCACACCCTGAATAAAGCAGATAGGTTAAAGAGACATTAAAATAGTAATAAACAAACCAAGTTTCTATTATAGATTGAACAAACCACTTTTCTGTTTACCTCTGTTCGTGCTTTTCAATTTTTTATTTCACGAAGTATAAAGCAGCATTTACATAAGCGACTATCAACGATAAATAAATAATTTCAAATACAGTAAACCAATTATATCCACATTAATTGTTTTATCTCATCAGCATCATTTAATTATCAATCATTGCGCTTTAACATTTCATTGCTCTTAGTATTTGGTATTTATCAGATTTCAGTTTTTTATTACAAAGCTAGAAAAATTTTTTGAGACAAACAACAGCAAATTTAAATGAAGAATCTTTTCAAACCATTATGTGGTTTAGCTTTGCTGTTTTGGGTTTCTACTTTAACAAACCACAACTCTCCAGTTTCATACGTTGAAGCTGTAGGAACTGCCGACAAAGGCTATGTTAATGGATGTTTCATTAACAACCTGTCCCCTAGCTCATCAGGAGGCACTTTTATTCCTGGTTGGGAAGGTAACATTTATTATTATCCTTGGAAGACTTGGGACTCCAAAAAGAATGTCGGTAAGGGTAATTTCGATTTGTACTTACAAGAAGACTATTTGAATGGTGGCTATGCCAATACATATCAGTACTATAGCGCTTCCTATACACCAGACAAAACCCAACCAGGTATCATTGCTACTTATGTAAAAACTAACATTTTGAATTTTGTTTTTAAATCAAGATCTTCCCAAAAGGAAGTTTGGTCTACTTTAAACAATTTTCAATACAGTGACGGTTCAGCAGTAACTGTTTCTGTCAGTAATTTTGCTATGTTTTTAAATGCCTATTTGGTTCCTAGTATATCAGGTATTTACACATTTGATTTAGGATATGTCGATGATTTAGCTATTGTTAATTTAGGTGACGGTATTTCTCAAATTGCATGTTGTCAAACTGCACAACTAGCCAATCCTTTGCCTATTCCACACACTCAGTCTCAAATCAAATCCATTTGGACCTCTAGCGGTCCTAGCGGTGTAAACACTTTTACCACCTATTTATCAGCTGGTTACATGTATCCAATCTCGTTCTTTTTTGTTAACAGAAATGGTGATGGTTCTTTTGATTTGACATACACTGATCCTGCAGGAACTGTTCATTCCGATTGGTCTAGCTTGGCTTACCAAGTTTGGAGTATCAGTAGTTGTACCGCCCAATTCAGCTCATATTTTACCACTGGTTGGACTGGAAGCAGTACAAGCACAAATGTTATTACACATCCTGGTTATGTTTACAATTCCTATTGGACAAACAATAAGTTAGTCACAGTTACTTACACAACTTATTCCAATATTTACACTGTCTACACTCCTTATTCTATGTCAACCACAAGTGATTATCTTTTGGGAATTTCTACTCCGGTTACATACTCTTCGTCTTTATCGACTTTGACTTCCGGTGGTGTTACCGAAATGATTGTGTATGTACATGTTCCTTATTCAACTGTTACATCTACTTCATTTTGGCTGTCTTCTACCACCTCTTGGACCACATTTACAGAATCAGGCTCAAACTTAGTTTCTGAACTAATAACTCCTTATTTCCAGTCCACATCTTTTGATTATAATTCTTTGATATCTAGCCCAAGTACTTATTCTACACAGTTCACGAGTTTAGATGCAACTACTTCCGAGGTTGTATATTATGTTCACTTACCTTACTCTTCAGCTTCAACCACATCAACCACATATTGGACAGGTTCTACTACTTCTAAGTCAACATGGATTGGAGCTTCAACTTTAAATAACGTTCCAACTATGAACACGGTTGTCTGGGTGTACACTCCGATTGTTTCTTCTGTGGTATTTTCAAACACTTATTACACAGGAACTGTCACTAACACATACGCAACTTCGTTATCCACTTACTCAGGAGCCGATGGAGCTCAAACAGCAATAACCACTTACTATATTCAAACGCCGTTATCCTACCATAGCGAGACATCAACAACAGTATGGACTGGTGTATTCACCAGTACTTATTCTACGAGTACCTACCTGTCTGTTGGTCAAGTTGATTCAAAAATGACTTCCTATGTTACTTATTACATTGAAACCCCAATGTCTAGAGACACCACAACTCTATACACATACTACACAGGATCAACTTCATCAACATACTCGACCTCTATTTTCACAACTTCAAAAGGTACTCAATCTGTTATATCCACTGTTTACTATGTCGAAACTCCTTTAGTTACACAAACACCTGCTGTTACTTCGTTAACATATTGGAATGGATTAACAACTTCTACATATAGCTCTACTACAAGTATCAGTGTCAATCCAAGTAATTCTATTGCTACAGTTACAACTACATACTATGTCGAAACTCCGATGTCAAGATACACTTCTGCAACAACTACTTATTCATCTGGGTTGAAAACAAGTGTCTCGACTTACTCTACCTCCATATTCCAAACATCTGTCGTAGTAACATCTGGTACCATTTTGATAACTTCTCCTATGATATCTACTGTTTATTATATTGCTACTCCTTTGAATTTAGCAACAACCTTTTTGACTACATATTGGAATGGAACTTTAACCTCCACTTACAGTACATCTCAGACAATTGCCACTGGATCTGATAACTCAGCAACTCAAACTGTTTACATATTTGTTGAAACTCCAATTAGTAGAAGCAAAAGCACAATACTAACCTACAGTAACAGTTTGCCATCAGACTCAACAACAACGTACTCCACTGATGTCAACACAGTAACTATTGCTGGAAGTCCTATTATTTCTACAACTTATTTTGTTGCTACAGGTGCTCATCATAGCAGCATTTACTCTACAACTTTCTGGACTGGTACTGTAACATCAACATACTCTACTTCATATCTAACCTTTACAGGACAAGATACATCTGTTACTGAAGAAACTTATTTTTTTGTTGAAACGCCAATCTCAAGAGTTTCCAGTACAAGTACTGTTTACAACCCTACTTTGAATTCAAGCTCCACTTATTCTACGTTTGTGACCACTGGAAGTGTGGGATCTTTAGGTTCTCCTGTTATTTCTACAGTTTTCTTGGTCTCAATTCCTGCCATTCACCAGTCATTGACTCAAATAAGTTCATGGACTGGTACAACTAACTCCACTTACTCTACTGTAGAAAGCACTGTTTTAGGCGCGGATAAAGTGCAAACAATTTTAACCACCTATTACGTAGAAACACCTATGAGCAGATACATTGGAACTGTTACTTCAAGTTACTTTGCTGATTCGAGTTCTTTAGGACTTTCAACTTATTCTACCTCTGTATTTGTCACTACTGATCCAAACAATGGTGTGAGCTCTATTTTGTCTACTATCTATTATGTAGCAACACCATTGGCTTACTCTAGTTCAACATCAACAACTTACTGGAATGGCACTATTTCCTCAACTTATTCGACATCTACCTATATGATAACAGATACAAAGTCTTCTATTACAAGTGTAACTGTTTATTACATTGAGACTCCAATCTCTAGATCTATTTCTACAACAAATGCTAGCTATTGGAGCGGGTCTTCTAATTCTACATACTCAACTTCAATTTTCACAGGTACGATAGCAAACTCGCCAGTAATAACCACTGTTTACTACATAGCTACTCCACAGTCATCCTCTGAATCAACAACAACAACATACTGGACAGGTACTCTAACTTCAACTTATAGCACCCAAACATCTTATGTTACAGGAAGCTTGGATGGTTATGTTACAGCTGTTACTATTTATTCTGTAGAAACTCCTATAGTAAGATCGGTATCTACTTCTTTTACTCATTGGTCTGGTGCTACTTTCTCAACAGTTGGTTCAAACGTATTTACAGCTGAAATTGCAGGATCTCCTGTTATTTCAACTGTCTTTACGGTTGCTACACCTTTAGAATACAGTACAATTGTGTCTATTAGCTCTTGGACAGGAACACAAAATTCTACTTATGCTACATCCTTTTTATTGACTTCTGGTGCTGATAATCATGAGACTCTGTATACCATATACTATGTTGAAACTCCTATTGATAGAGTTCAAAGCACATCATACACTTATTGGACAGGCTCTCAGATTTCAACTTTTTCAACTCAAATCATTACAGGAACTGTTGGCGCGAACTCTTTAATTATATCAACCGTCTACTATGTTGAAACACCATTAGTTCAAATAACAACCACTGATGTGACTTTTGGCACTGATACTTCCAATGTTACTTACTCAACTTCTACCACAATGTTTGAAGGAAGTGACAATTCAGAAACTGCAATTACCACATTCTTTGTCAAAACACCAATGGTCACTTTTAATGGAACTACAACAAATAGTTTCTATAGTGGAACTGTAAACACCATTTACTCTACTTTAGTTGAAACCTTGTTAACCTCTGAATCTAATATTGAAAGCCCTTATGTTACTGTCATTTACTTTGTTGCTACTCCTGAAGCTCAGGTTACATCTACTTTTACATCTTATTGGGCTGGTGATGACACTATAACTTATTCTACATTGATAACATCATATGAATTAACTGGTAAAGCTACTTTGGAAACTGTTTATTACATAAAAACTCCTATTTCCAGATCATTATACACAATAACAAATAGTTATGTAGACACTGATGTTCAAACCACCTATTCAACAAGTGTATTTACAGGATCAGTCGATGGAAGCCCTGTTATTTCCACAGTTTACTATGTAGCCACACCAGAAGAACATGGAACCAGCTTTATCACGACCTACTGGACCGGGTTGGAAACAGCCACCTATGCCACCTCATTTAGCACCTACTCCGGAGCTGATGGCAAGGTGACAGTTGACACCTACTACTTTGTTGAAACACCAATTTCAAGAACCGAAGGAACAGTAACAAACAGCTTTGTTAACGGAACAGCAGAAAACACCTACTCAACAAGCATGTTTACTACTGATGTTGACGGCAGCCCTGTTATTTCCACAGTTTACTATGTAGCCACACCAGAAGAACATGGAACCAGCTTTATCACGACCTACTGGACCGGGTTGG